>JAKKIK010000857.1:0-22267 GCA_024500135.1 Heterodera carotae | reverse complement strand
CCCCTCTCTCCCCCCGCCCCCCCCCCCCTCTCCCCCCCCTCCCCCCCCCCCCCCCCCGCTCCCCCCCTCTCCCCCCCTCCCCCTCTCCCCTCTCCCCCCTCTCTCTTCCCCTCTTCCTCCCCTTTCCCCCCTCTTCCCCCCTCTTCTCCCCTATCTCTCCCCACTATTGCCCCCTTTTTTGTCTCTTATGCAAATAGCAGCAGAGATATATTCATTCATTCTTCCATTTACACATAAACTCTTCAAAACATTAGCCCAATGCCTAAATTTAATTTTACATTTTTTTCCATATTAAAAAATGATTCTTTTTATAGGAATGACCACCACGACAGAAACTGCAGCAGCAGTGACCCAAACTTTTGCAGAAGTGGAGGATGGGGAAAAAAAGGATACAAATTTGGACGAAGACAATGCTAATGAAGAAAAGGCAGAGAAAGAAACAATAAAGCCGGAAAGAGGAGGGATTGCACAGAAAGAGGGGAGCGGAGAGGACGAAGAGGAGAAGCGCAGACAGAATTTGTCAGAGAGTAAAACCAGCGGACTGATCAAAAAACAATTGGCCGAGATCGAACGCGAAATTGCCAGAAGAATACAAAACCAAAATGTGAAGAAGGTAGAGTTGGGCTGCTGGTCGAAAAAGTCGGGCAGATTAAAACTTAAATCCATTTGGGACATCCACCAATCAATAGTTGGCCATATATTGCATTAATTGAGGCCTAATTGTGGTGCCATCATTGTTGCGATTTGCCACTTGATCAAAGCATTTGCCGGTTTTGGCACCTTGACTTTCTCTTATCTTCCCATCTCTCTCTCTCTCCCTCATCCCAACACACACTTTCGTTCCACCTCTTCCCATCTTCTTTTTTTTCGCTTGGTTGGCTTGGCTAAATGGGCCTTTCAGATGGACGAAGATGAGATGAGCCATTTGTTACGGGACCACGGAATCAGTCTCGAACAGCAAAAGGGACAGAGCGATCAGCAGAAGGTCTGACAGTCCGAATGAATTGTGCCGTACAGTTTCTTTTGTTGTTTATCCTTTGTTTGGCGTTGTTATGTCCGGCTTTGACTCTTTTCGGCATCCGATGGATTTCATAGAGCCGTATTCATTCCATCGTCCCCTTCTCCGTGTTCACTCTTCCACACTCTCTGCTTACCCCTTTTTTGTCCATGTCTCTGTATGTCTGTGTATGTCTGTGTTTGTCTGTCTGTTTTTGTCCCCCTCTGTGTTCTCCTCGCTCTCCTCTTAAGTTCCAATCCATTTTTCAGTCTGCTCTTCCATTCGGTGACGTTCAACAACCCAAATTGGGCACAGAATCTCCAAGTTTTGATCATCTACGCCAATCACTGATCAGTCCTCAGCCGCCGTCTGTCAGCCAACATTTGCCTCTTTACTTTCCGCAGCAGCCATTTGTCGCCGGAAGGCAAATGCCATTTCCCGTTGCTGCTTCTCATTACCCTCACCAACAGACAATGACCACTTCTTTCCTTACCCAAATGTGTCCACAAGAACAATTCGGTTGGTACTCAAATGGGGCATTGATTGATTGATTGATTCTCTGCTTGGATCTGACACTTTGGGGCAATCCGACAAATCAAAGTGTCTGTCGTCTTTCAGCCATGGCGGCGGCACAGCCTTTCACCACTGCCCCCGCCGGCTTTGCTTATCCGTCTTCTCGGCACCATCCGTTCCTTGGCGGTCCCATCTCTATGCCCTTCTTGCCCCAGCAGCCCACTCCACCGCCAACCTCCTTGAACACCCATCAGTCGCCTTCTCCGCCGTTTGCCCAAATGCTTCCGCCGAGTCTTTCCGACATTACCCCCGAGGCGAGTGACCGACTGTCCGCGTGCAATTTACGGACCAATTTGACCGTTTCTCAGATGGCTGCCCAACTTTTGGCTCAATTGCAGCAGCATAATCCGTCTCTAATCCAGAATTTGGTGGCGGGACAACAGCAGTTACAGCAGCAACAATCCCAACCAAATCCCCCGTCGTCCCATGCCGAACACACACAATTTGAGGGGACCAACGCCGCCACCGCGTCTTTCACCCGCAAAGGGCCCTTCGGGGAAAGTTGCAGTGCCGCCACTGTTCCCTGCGCTTTGCCTGCGCCGCCTCGGGGGCCCCAAAGCAGCGTGGCAAGCAGACGAACGTCAGCAGTGCCAGAGCCGGCGAGAAGATCGTTTTCAGGCAACAGCACTGGCCAAGATGTCGCTGTACAGCGACAAGCGATGGAATGGCCTGGCGACAATGGCCAAAAAGTGGCCACCACTTGCAGCACGGAGATGGACAAACCGCCGGAGCCGGTTTGGGTGATGAGGTGGTTCAAAGTCGTTGGCCGGCAGGGATTTGTATCCCCCGAGAAAAAGGGATGGATGGACAAAACGCAATTTTTTGCCATTTTCCTTGCCGAATTAATTCATTTCGTTGTTTTTAAAATAAAATTGCATTCATTTTTCATTTGAAGGGAGTCCTATCTGAAGAGACGGGAACGCGAAGAGCAGCGTCGTCTGAGAAGAGAGAATGGTTCCCGGGGGAAGGAGGCGGAAGACGCGGAAGCGGAGGACGGCCAAGAGACTGACAAATTATTGTTGGACGGACGGGCGGAAGGCGCCGGAGGGGATGCTGCAACGGCGGACGAAAACGGCGGGGAGGAAAGGAACGCCACGACGGCGACGAGGGCAACAACGGAAGAGGTCGAAGAGAACGGCACCGCAGGGCCAAAAAGGAAAGGCAGCAAAAAGGAAGGTGAGCATGGATGAAATAGAACGGCACGACAGTCGAGACTGAGTTCTGCAAGGATCGAACTAGGTCTCGCCATGTTTAAATTGGTGCCCCTGAATGAGATATATCATACTGAGAAAATAGAATTTGGTTACTCGGTATCCTGTGACCTATCCAAGATTTGGGTCTGGAGGGTGTCCCTCCCCCCCCCCCTCTGGATATCCCGTATCCCCTCCCCCGCTTCAGACCCAAGTCCCGGCTACGTCGTCCCTATAGGGGTGAGGCAGACTCGCACATTGGATTTTGATGGCCCTTTAATGGCACACCTTTTTGTTCATCGGCTGATGTTGGCACTTATTTTCCCTACATAATCAATCATTATTCCCCATTCCAACACATCGGCACTCTGTCCCTACATTCTCTCTCATACTTCTTTATCTATCGCACTCACACGTAAGTCATTTGATTGATTCGTTTCATTCAGCCGATCACTATTGTATTGTCCTTTGTCTTTTGTGTTTGGTGATTTGCTTTATCTCATTTTGCCAATGCCCGGACAATTCGCTAATTCCGTTCCGTTCGATCGGTTATTACACTTTCCTTACAAATTAGGCAAGTGCTTAAAGTATAAATTAAAAAAAGTGTTTGATTTATGTTATTATTAATAATATCCTTCCACTTTTTTTACCGCTTCCTGTGGACACTACTACAATATGCAACTTCACTGATACAATATATTTAATATATACAATATATGCATATTTGTTGGTTTGGTATTATACCATTATGCCGTCACAAGCACACACCTTTTTTTGCCTTTTTTAATTTTCTTGGTACAGTACCTTTTGTTTGCACTACCGTATTCTTTCACTGCCTTCTGTTTGTTGTAGCTGTTCACAAAGTTTAAACCTCCGCCGTCCCCATGGTATTATTAATACAGTATAGTATAAATAGTTTAGTTCAATGTACGGTTTGGTGCTTCCACTAAACATTCCCTTTGCTTACTGTGTCTTCTTTCCCTACCGTACCCTTTTCCCCCCGCCCCTACACTTTCCCCCCATTTACAGTAATTATCCACGAACCCGCAGTACTCATCGAAGGTGTTCTGTTCCGTGCGCGTTATTTGGGCTCAACTCAGATGGGCTCGGACGGACGGCCCACTAAAAGTTCTCGAATGGCACAAGCGCAAGAAGCGGTGGCACTCGTAAAAGTGAGGGCGAGGGGGACTGAATGTGACAGATATTTGACGCCGGATCTGTACTGATTTGTAAATAATTGATCGGGTCGGTCTAGACTCACTCTGTTAGGCCGAGTAATTGTAAAAGCTGGCTGATCAGCAACAATTAAGCGGCACTGATTTTGCCATTACTTAGGCCCCCGATGGCGAATTGCAACCGAGTACAGAGATAGATCTGTTTATCTCAACTGAGAAGATAATGGTGCTGAACACGGATTTGCAGGTTAGTGCCATTTCCGTCGGTTTGCCTTTGGCACTTTGTCTGATCCCCCAAGGGCAGGAAAGCCCTCTTTTATTTTGCATAAATATTCTTCTCTCGCCTTTTGCTCGCCCCTCTAAGTTTGCATTTCGATCAGTTGCGTGTCGCCTGCCCCTTTCTTTTCTCTTGCCCTGCTTTTCCTTTCTTTCCTTCCAATTTTTCCCTTTAAGCGGATCTCCGAGACGGATGTTCGACAGGTGAGCAAAACCCGTGGCACTTTCCGCACCTTTTTTTTTTATTTTGCTTTGCTTTTTTGCCAACTTTCCCTTTTATCCCCAACAAATCCCGACAAAATGATTTTCATTGCGATAACAATTATGTTTATTGGTAGCTTTTGTCCTTTTTTTGTTTCTTCCCCCGCTATCACGCCGTTCTTTTCAATTCGTTCGTCTCCCCCTAATCCGGCATTGCCTTTCCTTTATCTCCTTATCCGGCACTGCTTTTGTACGTTGCTCATTGTTCGCTTTTATCCACCCGATTGGCACTGCTTTGTCCATTTCTTTGCTCTTTGTTCGCTTTATCCCCACCTCCCACCTGATCCGGCACTTTCCCTTCCCAAATCCGGCACTTTCCCTTCCCAAATCCGGCACTTTCCCTTCCCAATTAACCTATTCAGCACTTTTTGTAAATTCTCGTCCCCCCTATTCTGTTCTCGTTTTCACAATTGTCGTGTGTTCAGGACATTCTGATGGACCATTCTCTGCGTTCCATTTCTTACATTGCCGACATCGGCGATTTGGTCGTTCTGATGGCCCGTCGAGTGCCCTCCCAACAAGAACAGACGGAGGATGAAGCGTACACTGCAGCCACACCAATAGGAAAAGCGGATAAATTTTTGAATTTCAGAAGCGAAACCATCCGAAAAAGCCCTCGAGTGATTTGTCACGTTTTCGAGTCGGAAGAGTCCGCATTCATTGCGCAGTCCATCGGCCAAGCCTTTCAGGTGGCCTATGTTGAGTTTTTGAGGGCCAACGGAATCGAAGACACAAATTATTTGCGTGACATTGACTACCAGGTAAAGTCGGCATTATTTGATCGACAATGTGCCGAAATATTCCAGGAAGTGTTAAACTCACAAGAATTATTGGGGGAAGAATTGGAAATGTTGGCAAGGAAAGAGACACAAAAAGTGCGTTTGATTGCTTCCCATATTAAAATCGATCAATGCTTAATCTGTCCCCGAAGGATGTTGTCGTGTCGAAGAAATCGGGCGAGACGCTGGGCGTCGTTGTGGTCGAGTCCGGCTGGGGATCCATGCTTCCGACAGTGGTTGGTTGCCAAAAGCAAGGGCCTACAAACTAAAAATACCATGCACAAAAGGTCATCGCCAACATGGCACCCGGAGGGGCCGCTTCGCGCAGCAATCAGCTGAACATTGGTGATCAGCTGATCGGAATCAACGGCATTTCGCTGGTCGGACTCCCTTTGAGTGCCGCTCAACAAAATGTCAAAGTGAGCGAACGAAATTGCTTATTTTGAGCCAACCTCCCCTCCCAATCGGGGTAACTTAACCTCCCCCCCCCCCTTCCCCCAATTACCAATTGGTAAATCAACCGCCCCCCCCAATCGGCAAATCACAATTTTGCCCAATTCTTCAGAATGTGCGCTCGTCCACCGCCGTTCGACTGACCGTCGTTTCCACTCCGCCCGTTGTCGAAGTTCGAATTCGACGCCCGGACACCAAATATCAGCTTGGGTTCAGTGTCCAAAATGGCGTCGTAAGTGCTGCCCTTTTACAAATGTACTTTAACAAATCCCCCCTCAAGATTTGTTCTTTGCTACGCGGGGGAATTGCGGAAAGGGGCGGCATTCGAGTGGGCCATCGGATCATCGAAATCAATCATCAAAGTGTGGTGGCAATTCCGCATGAACGAATTGTGAATATGTTAGCCACAGC
The DNA here is from genome assembly GCA_024500135.1 of Heterodera carotae. Classification (NCBI taxonomy): domain Eukaryota; kingdom Metazoa; phylum Nematoda; class Chromadorea; order Rhabditida; family Heteroderidae; genus Heterodera; species Heterodera carotae. The sequence goes on along the minus strand of JAKKIK010000857.1, from coordinate 16,152 downwards.
GACGGGCGAAATTCACATGAAGTAATCAAATGCGAACTGTCGTCAAATGCATTTGTTAAGCCGAGAAGACGGGGGGCCTTTTTTAATTGTTTTTAAAGAAAAGAATTAAAAGTACGCGCATTTATTTAAATTAATCCTTTTTACAATTTAAAAGTCTAAATTAACTTTTTAAATTCGATGTTCAGGACAATGCCAACTTCGATGTTCCGTCTTTTGACTGGCCAAGAGATTCCCAATTACATCTGATTGAGCCCACAAATGCCCACCCCCCTTCAATCCGTGCCATCAGACTCATCAGTCTCAAAATGCTCATTTCTTCCGCTTCCAAGTGATAATAATGTCCTTCCAATACCTATCATTTTCTTATCACAGCCCAACACGGGATATTACATATATTCACAGATTGTTTACCGTTCAGTATTATTTTGGTCCCGTTTTACGGATGACACTGATAAATGAGCCCATGAGGGAGGGGGGCAACCGGGCCAATGTGCCACTTGCTAATATGCTGACCATGCCCTAATGGCCAGCAGGTTGACATGTGTTTGTTTCGTAATTAATTAATTAATTAATTAATTAGGCCATCCTTCTCCTACCGGTCCAGCAGCATTCTCAATATTATCTTTACATTGTGTTTGCCTCTTTTCTGCTCTTCTTTCCTTTTCCCCTTTCTCTTTCCTTCGTTCACTTTTCTTCATTTCTTTCTCATTTTCAATTTTATACAAACACATCAAAAATAAACAATTTATTAAAATACAAAATTTCGAAGTTTGGGCAAAAAAAAAGGAAAAGCATTCTTCATTCATTTGGCGGTGAACAGAACGGACGCAACGGCGCAACAACATTGGCATTCTTCATTCTGTGCCATTCAACGAACACCTGCAGAACATTTCACCCATTTATTCCATTTTTTTTTGCCCCCTCCGCCCCCTGAAATTGTCGGTTTCGATTTTTCGTTCCTTATTTCCTTTTTCGTCACCACCAAAAATTATCCCTTTACTGTACCCTGAGGTTCATAGATCGGTAGAACAATTAATTGATCAAATATATTTGTTGGTCCTGATCTTTGGCTTGCTCAAAAAATTAAATTAATGAATGACTCACCGCTTTTCCTTTCTATTTCATCGTCCTCATCGAGCGGTTGAACGCCACCGCCGAATCGTCCGTTTGGCAAAGTTAGGCCGAGGTCACCGAGCAGTATGTCCAAAGCATGTTGAAATTTAATGACACACTGAAAAAGAGAGAGAGAGAAAGAGAGGATAAAGCACTAACAAAAAGCGCAATTCAAGCAAAGGTCGTTCATACCTCTTCATCACGAAGTGGCCAACAGGGAATGCATTCCTAAAGTGGCAGAAGAACATTATGCCACAATGACAACTACCCAAACTACCTTTTTGGCCAACAACTGTGTCTCCTCTTTGGAAGTGATCATCTGCAAAAAGTGATCGATAAGCATCCTTTCTCTCTCAGTCCCTCACACGCTCTCTCCGTCCCTCTCCTCCCACCCTCTACGTCCCTCTCCCCCCCCCCCCCCTCTCCGTACTCTCTCCGTCCCTCCCACGCTCTCTCCGTCCCTCCCACGCTCTCTCCGTCCCTCCCACGCTCTCTGTCCCTCACACGCTCTCTCAATCCCTCCCACGCTCTCTCCGTCCCTCTCACGCTCTCTCATTCCCTTCTAACGCTCTCTCTCTCTCTCTCGCTTCGCTTACCGTAATATGCTTCTTCTGGAAATGGCTGGTCAACCGTTCCAACGCAGCCTCCTTGCCACTTTTGACATTCCAATACACTAAATTTGAACATTGTGTCATTGCAAAAAGTGGACGACCACCCACCATTCTCTGCCGGCACAAAGTCACTCATCCGACTGAGCATCAGTTGCCCCAGCGCTCCGGCAACGCCACCGTCCCCCGAGGAGGCCCAGACGACATTAGTGCATCGGTTAGGGATGTGCCTTGACCTATGTCAACCAAATGAATCATACAAAATGATCAAAATTCATTGCTTGGCTTCGCTGACCTCTCAGAGACCACGCGAAGACATCGCCGAAAAAGGTCAATTTTGGGAGGCTTAAATAATTTACTAATCGGATCTTCAATTTATTCAAATTACAGTACCTCAAGGGTTTCCAAGCCTCTGTGGTCTTCTGGCATAATTCCGAACTGTTGTAAGCACGCTAAATGCCATTGATTGTCCAGAAAATGTTGTTCCGCTAAACAGCCAATTATTGTCCAATGATTCAATGGGACTAAATCGCCCATAAATGGGATGCCAAATAAACTGACCAAGCTGTCTTGAACCTCCATAGAGCGTGTACAATTCCTGAATGCGTTTGTACTTTGCTTCCAGTTTTTGCTGTGCCTCGTCATAATTGGCATTTGGCGCTTGGCGTGCCGTCGTTGGCGCGGATGAACAACTCGAACTGCTTGCTGCTGCCATGGACGACGGTCCTTCCTGCCTCTGCTGCCGTCTTGGTGACAGTTGTTCCGCCGCCGCCCCTTCTCTTTGCGGGCCATTTTCCCCTCCGGCGCCAATTTCCACCGCTAATGGCGCGACCATTTCGTTGCTGGCAGAATAATTGGCATTTTGTTGTGGCTCTGCGTCCTTCACATTGGCCAGCTCACATTCCTCTTGGCTTTCGAGATGGAAGCCGAATTGGAGCATTTGTTTGATTATAATGCACATCAAATGGCCCCAATCATCGCGAGGAGGCAAAACAGTGCAAAGATCCTCCTTTTGAGGAAAAGCGCAAAATTAAATAAATCACTAAATAATTGGGAGTTAAAAGCGGCAATTTTAAAAGTTTTGAATAAGCAATGATCGGTTTAGAACTTTAACAAAAGCATATCCAACAAGTAAATTGTAAACTGACCAGCTCCCAGACAAACACCAGAGCCTAAAATTGCATGAAATTTGATCGGCCCGCCTTCCCTCCACCCCCGCGCCGTCCCCCGTCCCCCTAGGCATCCCTCCACCCCCTCGTCCCCCTAAACATCCCTCTACCCCCCATTTCTCACAGTGTTATTTGGCTCCGTCGTAATCGCCCGCGTTGGCCCTCCGCCGCCGGCTGTCGCCGCTGGCGCTTTTTTCTTTTTGGAACGCTCTATAAACTTTTTTTTATTCTTAACCATTATCAAGTTTTTCTGGTTGTCCCACTTGAAGAAGACGTCGCTTTGTGCTCATATTTGGCATTTTTCTTCGGCTGTGGCCCCGATGTGTTGCCCCGAGGGATATTTTCGGGGAATGTTGTCGTTGTGCCAGCCGTTGGAGACGCGGAACAATGCGGCTGGTATCCGGACGATGTTCCGTTGTTGGCATCATTCCGGTGATTCGTTGCCGCCGCCGAAGGGTTATCCACAGTTACCGGTTGCTGCAATTGAGGGACATTCCGTTGGTTTGCAAATATTTCGTCTTTGCGTCCCATTACCGTAACCAAAGTTCCTGGCAGATTACTGTATTGTTGCTGGTGCTGGTGGCTTGCACCACAGTAAGCCGCTGCCATCGGCAAATAGGATAAGTCGGCCTTTTTGATGTCAAGCGATGATAGTGCAGCAGCTGCCATGTAATGACTGGGAAAAGACGTGCCGTAATAAGCGGTCGCCGGTGAAGAATAGGCACCTGAGGCGTGTCCATCCATCATTAATTCACATTCCAATCGCCGCTTTTTCCTAATTAATTTACCGTTTCCATAAGTGCCCAAATATCCATTAAGCGTGTGCCCTGCCGCTCTTTGCAGTCCGTCATAATATTCTCCATTATTCGGCGAGTACCAAGCGGACTCTCCGGCGACAGATGAGGAAGAAGAAGCCGAAACAGCCGCGGCCATTTGCCCGTAATAATTTTGTGAAGGAGTGCAGAGAGCACCGATTTGGGAATTGGTGTCTGACAAGCGGAAGAAAAATTAAAAAAGAGATCAGATCAGCAGCAGATGAGGGAGAAGGTAAGAGAAGCGAAAACATCACAAATAGTACAAGATCAAAGAAGGGTATCTTCTGATCAGCAAAAAGGACCTGATCAGAAAAATGCCCAGTGATCGGAGTATCATTGATCAGATAAGAAAATCTTCTCGAAGGAGTGTAATATGACTGACCGGCACAGAGTCCGGCAGATCGGCTCATCGCTGCGGCAAGGCCCCATTCGGCGGCACCCATTGGCCAATAATAGGCAGAACTGTTTGGCGCGAAGGATGGCAAAAGGCTAACAGATGAAGCGGATGAGGCGGATGAATGGCCCAAGGATGAAAGCATCGACGGATGAACCGCTGTTGGAATTTGTGCTAAAATAAGACAAATGATGAGTTGGAAAGTGAACGAACGGACGCACTTCCGGGCTCAAATTTTGTGGCGGTCATCATCGCATTTGAATGACTTATGGCATTTTGGTGGAAGGGGCCGAAAAGGGCGCCGGCACTTTGGGAACTCTGCTGCTGCTGGGCAGTAATGGTGGAAGTTCTGTTGGCGGGGAGGGAGCAGAAAAGATTAATGGGGGCAGCCAATTGGAAAAATAAACAAATTGCGCAACGGAAAAGGGAAATAAAAAAACTGCAAAAAAAGTCGGGGGGAGCCCAAATCACTGAACACAGCGGGAAAAAAAAATAAAATAGTTGTGCATTCGCCGCGGCTAAACTCAAAAAAGGAAGGTTGGTTGCTTAATGGGCGCAGAATTAAAAGGAAAAAGAAAATTAATTGGTTAGGCAAAAAAGGAGTCATTGGATAAAGAATAAAAACAAATCTTCTTTTTTCTGCAATGTTCGAGGGGAGAAAATGACCGACCGATTTTGGTGGGCGGCGACTGTCGCCAGAGCGGTGGAGAGGCGAAAGTTGGGGGATTTAAAACGGGGCGAAGCGGAGGAAGAAGCAGCGGAAGTCGTCGTAATTAAGAAATTAGGTAGCTGGAAAAGAATAGGTAAATTTGAATAAATATTTTAGGGAAAGGTGGACAATGAACACACAAATAAGTCAGAAACGGAAAGCAGTGAATAGGAGGACAAATGGGAACAGATGGGTTTGGTGGGGAGGGGAAGGGGGGGGGGAGGGAAGAGGGGGGGGGGGGGGGGGGGGAGGGGGGGGGGGGGGGGAGGGGGGGGGGGGGGGGGGGGGGGGGGGGGGGGGGGGGGGGGGAGAGGGGGGAAGAAAACTTTTTTTTGGATCCGGGTTTTACCTCAAAATACGAGGTAGGTGAGTGAGTGAGGGTGAGTATGCATTTGGAAGAACGGATCATCCGATGAATGAGAGGGATTGCCGGTGGAGAGGGAAGACGAGTATGAATATGGATGAAGCTGACAAATAGTCAAATGATGAATGGACAAAAATTCCAACCCCAAATTCTGATGGCATTTGTGCCGAAATCCAAATAAGTCAGTCATTCATCCAATTTCTGCTTCCCTCCCCCGCCCTAATTTTCTAACTTTCTGTTTGTCACTTGGGGTTCCCAAAATGCTATTTTTAAATTCGACACTGGTGATCTGCTTTTGCTGCTTCCGATTGGTTGGTTATCTTTTCTCTCTCTCTTTCTCTCTCCCCTCTCTCTCTTTCTCTACTTCTTATCTCTCTCTCTCCCCTCTCTCTCTCTCTCCATCGGTCGTCGATCGGTGCCACCAAAGGGCAAAATGCACAGAAAGAACGGTGAAGATGGGTAAATCTCCAATGACCGCAAGTCTTGGGATCAGCGATGGTGGAGGCGAGGGACAACTGACGGAGCGGCAAAACCAATTGAAATACCACAAATGCGTTAAAAATGCTGAAAAGACTTGTCTAATCGCTGCATTCGTAAAGCATTTCCAAAGATTAAAATCAACAATTATAATGATATTTTATTTATTAATTATTGTCAAGAATAAAAAAAAGGAATTAAAAAAGGGTTTAAAGATCAGAGAAAAGGCAAAAGAAGCGAAGGACATCCAGAAAAGGGGGAGAGGAAATTAATTGTGCCCTCATCAGAAGCACAGAAGGGGGACGTGGGACAAAAATGATGGTAAGAATGTGAAAAGTGTCCGATTTCATCGTCGGCGCCGAAAGCGAATGACAATTTGTCGCTTTGGAAAGAAATGAAGGCCAAGGGGAGAGGGGGGGGGAAGAAAGAAAATAGGGGGGCGGGAGGGGAGGGGACGCATTGCGCAACGGTCGCCGTTTTGGGAATGAATGAGGTGGGCACAAACATCAGTCAGAAGCCACCCACTCATCTTCAGTACTGTGGTGCTTTTGGGCAGAAGCTGCGGTGTGCGGTCGCGTGCCGTCCTTCGCTGTTGTGCTTTCACTCGCGTGCCATTCCCCTCCTTCCTTCCCCCTTTCACCTGGGGGAAGGGGGGGGGGGCTTCTTCCTCGGTTTCCCTCCTCCGTCACCCACCACCTGCAACTAACTGATGACTTATGCTCTCCCATAATTTGACGACGACTCTTCCTTTTCCATTGTGTGCTAATGGGACAATAAATCTAACCCTTATTAGTATGTATTTTAGGTATTTGGTGGGGCATTTCCAAAATTGCATTTGCCACTTTTCGTATTTTTGCTCCTCCTTTCGGGATCGGTCACCCGCCCTTTCCCCTCTCGAATCGACTCCATCTGCGCCCCTCCGGCACTTTCTTCCCACTCCCATTTTATCTTTGTTTGTTTGCATTGGTTCCCCTCCTCATTTTCTCTTTGGAATTAATGATACGCAAACAGAAGCAAACGGAGAGGTTGCATGAAAATTCCCTCCCCCCTCCTCTCCCCGCCCTTCCCCAAATGGCATTTTGGGAGGGTGTGGCTGCTGCTGCTGACTCTCTGTGTTGGTTGGAAGGGCCCTTATCCGAATAATCCCGGAGGGGGGGGGGGGGGGGGGAAGGGCCAAAAGCATACTTAAGGGGTTTATCCCCCCCCCCTAACCAAAACAAAGCAAGTTAATGGGGACAGGAAATTTGCATAATTTCCAAAGTCTCAGAATTGTAGAATTAAAACTTCCAAAAGTAAATAACTTTGACTTCGACAGGATCCATTAGTGGAATTTGTGTGCCCCATGGGCAGATGGACTGACTCCCCTGGCCTTATATTTGGGGATTGTTTATTTTTCGTTCCATCCCTAAACGCTTTTATTGGAGGGGCACCTTCCACTCCGCCCTCCCCCACTTCATTGTGATGGGTGAAACTTGATAGGCGTGCGATTTGACGGTGTTTGGCCATCAACATTCTTCTCATTCGCAATCACTCATTTCTTTTTAGGCACTCATTGCCGGGGTATAAATGAATAAATTGCAATTTTTAAATAGAACAATTAAAGCTTATTGGACAATTTGTTGTTCAAAATGGAGAAGCAATCAAAGAGTCGTTATTAAACACTTTTGGGTATCAGTGTCATATTGTACTTTTCATGTCATGAATTAATTAATTAGGTAATACATTTATGTTATTCTTACACCCCTAGGCAAATAAGTGAATGATTGTCTCCCCGTTGGGGTATTTTGAGTCGGCGCGATCGAATGTCGCGCCTAAAAGGGCACATAATTTAGTGTCAAATTGTTTTTTGGGGGGGGGGGGGGGGTTGTAATCAGAGAAGTTATTGTAGGGGGAAAGGAGTGGCAGGCAACTCGAGCAACAGTGAGGAAGGCGGAAGGATGAGAAGGGCAACCTCAAATTACCGCAATGTCAATGAATTGAATGAAGGAATGCAACATAATCCCCTGGGGGGCGGGGAGGGAACAGATCGACGGATGGGAAGATCAAATTCATTCTGAGGGAGGAGTGAAGTATTATTACAGAGAGAAAGAAGTGAAATGAAAGAATGGGATGGGATAACTGACACTCGATAGGGGATAAAGAAGAGAAAGGAAGGAAAGGAGGAAGAAGAAAGAGGAGGAGCCCCCGAGGGGATGAGGGAGGGCGGGAGGGTAAAATTGAGCAGAAAAGGGCGCGACAGTCTCCATTCTCGCCCACTGTTGGATGCTGACAAAAGCATTGCTCTTTCCTTTGACACACATTTATTAATGAGACAATTCCTCCATTTTAAAAATAATAAAATTAAAAAAATTAATAATAACATTTAAAATAATGTCATTTGTCAACAGAAACGACACGACGGCAGTCAGCAAAAAAAGTGGAAAATAAAAGCGGAAATTGCGAACGATGAAAATGAAAGGACGGACGGACGCACAGCCAATGGGCGCGAAGAAAGCAAAAGCCCGCCCCTTTCATCACAAAAGGCGACCGCCCGCCCAATCGCCGCCCCCCTTCAAAGGGTTGAAGCTTCTCTTATGCTTATAATGAAATAATGTGATTCATTAGTGAATGAATTGTAAAACTGTAATTTGTTTGGCTAAATAAATGTTTGTGAAAAAGTAAAATTTAACGCTTATTTTGTTAGAAGAAAATTCTTTTTTGCCTTCCTTTTTTACCATACCATAATACCTAACTCTCTCTCTCTCTCTCTCTCTTTCTCTCTCTCTCTCTCGATACTTCCTTTAACTCCGTTTCCCCTTTCTTTCCACTCAAACAATGAATGAAATTGAATACGGTGTCACACACTCACTGCTCCTCTCATCCCCCTCGGCGGTTAAAAGCCGTCGATCCCTCCCTTCATTCCCGAGGCTTTCTCTTCTTCTTCACAACTCTCACCATCCGCTTTTAAGTGGCTTGTTAACGCAAACAAATGTCATTTTGCTGACGAGGAGAAAGGAGTGATGACAAGAGAGAAGAGTCGAGGGGTGGGGGGAAAGAGAGAAAAAAGGTAGGTGAGGGAGGGGAAGGGGTGGAAAGAAGTCGGGTAGGGGGAAAGCGAGAAAAAAGATAGGTGAGGCAGGAGGCGGGGAGAGGGATAGAGAGGGGAGGTGAGGTAATGAGAAGGACGGTTTGGTGGCCATTTTGCTCTGAAAACCGGGCATTTGCCCGTTTGGGGGTCCGCGCCCGGTTTTTGCTTTTGTCCGGTTTTTTAAACTTTTTTAACTCGCTCGCCCGGTTTTTGTTTTTGACGATGACCACCCTGGTTGAGTTGTGTATCAACCAGCCGAGCAAATCAGCAAATTCAGTAACAAGAGGTGCCCTCGAGGGATTAAAAAAAAAAATTTTGCATTCGTTATTTGAAGAGTTCGCTTGTTCTAACTTGAAATGTTCAAATAATTGGCGAAATGAAAGATCATTGATTTTGTATTTGTACCGTTGCCGTTGCATTGCAGACTTTAGGTTCGAAACAATGTTCGGATTTATGCACGTGCTCTTTTTTTCGTCTACACATTTCCCCGTGGTAGTTAACTCGTAAATTGAGTTTTAAGCACCGAAATTTTTTTTTTAACGCCATTAAATTTTTTAAGATTTCTTCAATTAAAAAAATAATAATCTGGCGCGCTGTACTTCCATTATTATGGTTTCAAATAAATTTTCTGAACAAATCAAAAAATTTCAACCGCTTTTTGTAATTTGTGGCTGTACTGGGACGGGAAAAAGTGACCTTGGCATTGAACTGGCAAAGCACTTCAATGGGGAGATAATAAATGCAGACTCAATGCAGATATACAAAGGTTAGTTACCATAAAGCTAAACCGTTTGCTATATATCAGATAGACGGCAAAAAATATTTAAATAAAATCAGCAGACTTAAGAAAATTGAATCCGTTTTAAGGTCTTGACATAGCGACGAACAAAGTGACTGAAGGAGAGATGCAATGCATACCTCACCATTTAATGAGCTTTTGTGATCCATGCGAATCCAATTTTCACGTTCATCAGTACCGCGATGCCGTTTTGCCACTAATACAAAGGCTATGGGACAATGGCAAACTTCCCATTATTGGTTTGTGATGCTTTAATTCTTAATAATATAATCAAAGAAGTATTTAGTTGGCGGCACCGCTTATTATATTGAAGCTGCTATTTATTATAACAACCTGATAGCAACCTGCACTGAAAAGTCAGGTCACTCACTAGGGTTTAAATTGGAGATATAACAATTTTATTTATTGTATTATTTCAGAAGCCTTAAGAGAGGAGCTTTTACAAAAATTTCCTACGTGTAATTTGTTGCACGATGAACTCAAGCGGATTGACCCATCGTCAGCAGCTGAAATTCACAAAAATTCAACATACAAACTGTTGAGAGCTTTGGAAATTTTTTACTCGACTGGGATAAGAAAAAGTGAACATCACAAAAGGCAACGAGAAGGCCAATGTAAGTAAAAATGGGAAGGAAAGCAAAAAATATTCAAGAATACATCTGTTATTTTCTATAATATTTAAGCGAAGAATTTTCACTTTGGAGATCGACTTCGCTTTAAAAACACATTGTTGTTTACCTTGGATGCCGACAAGGAAGTGCTAAACAAGAGAATGGACAACCGGGTTGACCTCATGATTAAACGGGGCTTAATTGAAGAGACTGACTCATTTTACAAGAAGGTGAATCGTGCACTTCAAAAATTGTTATTGGTTCTCCTGTCCAAAAATAAGCATTCATTAGCCCCATATTTAGTATCGAGAACGGCTTATTTCACACGGTATTCTTCAATGCATCGGTTTAAAAGAATTTCTTCAATATTTGCAACTGTCCGAAACAGAACGACACACTGAATTTGGACAAAAGCTTAGGAAGGAATGTATTGAGATGGTAAAGCTACACACGCGTCAATATGCTAAAACCCAAAGAAAATGGTTTTACAACAGAATTCACTTGCGCAGCAACTACAGAGAGGTCAGTACTATAAATAGGCAGGGGCCGAATTGGCTTTGGCTCCGGGCATGTTTGGAACAACACACCCACCTCCTTCCTCAATAGCGTGTTACATTAAATTCATTTGAGGTACCCCACTCAATTGTTTTGAATACCTCCGCCAATTTCCATGAGGAAGTCGTTCCATTTGCAATTGAAGTTGCTGAGCAATTTCTGTCCCGTCAAAGAATCAACGACATTTCGCCATCAAACCCATCTGTATTGATGCCATTGCCTTTGGCAAATAAAACCTTTGATCATCCCGACTACGTGAATTCAAAGGGCAAAAAATATTGTGGATTTTGCGACATTACGACAGAAATAATGCAATGGGAAAGTCATTTGGAAGGAAAAAAGCACAGAAATACGATGTCTAACTTAATTTCCGATCTTTCTCAATCGTTAAATGGGGAGGAATGTGAATGATGAAATTGTTGATTAAATTGGGCACAAGTTGATTGATTGGAAGGATTTTCTTGGATCTTAATCTTATACTGACTGACTATTATTTAAATTCACTTTAATTTTGATTTTTCTGTTTGGGTTTCATTCGCTTTGAAGTTTGCCTTTTTGTAATGAGTACCGTGACCTCTGAGCCAACTACAGAAAGTGCCGAGCAAATGCCTAATGTCATCAATACAGAGGGTACCAATATTGGCTCTTACGAGGAGTTACACAGGTTAAAAGTAGGGGTTCCACGTACTTATTTTTAAAAATTTGTGTCCGGAAGGCCCTTAGTTTGATATCCATGTACCTTCCCGAATTGAAAAACGCTCTCCATTCCGGATAATGCGCTGGTAGAATTTGATCATTAACATCTTTTGTGGGTTAGGACCGCATTGATCATTGTGCACGCCAAAGTACTGCTCCCTTTCCAGGAAGTGTCGCGACTTGTTCCCGACGTGTTTCGAGGGCGCCAAGGCTATGGTTCAGAAGGGACTCAGCTCCCACTTTCAAGTGTGTCATTCTCACTGAACGCCTCTCTCTTTGCATTCTGCGATAAACACTGATCATAGGTCTCGCACAACATCAGCATTTCTCAAGCGCTCACGGGCTATCGTTTTGGCGCGACTTACGTCGGCAGTGCGCAGGCGACTCCCACCGAAGTCTTTCCCGTTCTTTTTGGAGACATGGATCTGCAAGGGAATACGCAGGCGACAGTGCTGCACCAAATTGGCAAATTCCGCGGCAAATTCCAAGGCCAAGTGCAGGTCAACTACTTGTTTATGAGTGTAGGATTTAGCCTATTTTTAACGATTTCAGCAAAATGTTTTGGCAGCTTCCCAATTTTCTCTGGAACGTCGTGGACGCCTTTCTACTATCGGAGTGACTTTTGCCAATCCAGTGCTGAGCGCCAACAACTGTCAGGGCACTTTTGTAGCGCAACTGTTACGACGTGTCACCCAAAACCTCGACATTGGTGCCGAATACATTTACCATAGGGACGAAAGGTTTCCAGGTAATTATGCACATAAATACCACCACACAATAATCAGCTAAATTAAAATTCATTGGCCTTATACATTGTCGCAATGACAGGCAAACAGACCGACAATCTCGCATACGCCGTGCGCTACAGTCAACCAAATTGGACATTTTCGGGTACCTTCGCTGCGAGCGAGCTCCATATGTGCTACTACCATAAGCAAAGTGAACATCTGCAGTTTGGTGTTGAATTCGAAACAAATTTCAAAGTTCAGGTACTTCATTTATTTTGTTTGTTTTTTTGCAGTTTTCATAATATCAAATGCCAGGAATCGAACACGACCTTCGCCTACCAAATCGAAGTGCCCGACTCGCTGACACTGCGCGCTTGTTGCGACACACATTGGAAGGTGGGCGCTGTATTGGAAAAGAAACTGTCAAAGCAGCTGCCATTCTCGTTGGCACTTAGCGGCATGCTCGACCAGGCGAAGGCCCAAGGAAAGTTCGGCATCGGACTGCTCATTGGCTGACCACACATTGCTGAGGATAGGCGGACGTTTCATTGTTTGCGTCTGCCAATTTACAATTTAATTCTCGTTTGCTGGCTGACCAATTCCAGTTTGGCGTTGTTTGTTATCAATTTTCCACGTTATTTAGATTGATTATTGCAATTTGCAAGATAAAAACACATAAAAAGGAATTATTTTTATAAGATAAAGACCAATTGGACATCGCACTCGTAAAGCACGAGATTTCGTCCGTTTCTCATCCATCGCTAACTCTCACCCATTTTAGGGTTACACCAAAGTGGTACAAATACATATAGGCCATTTTCTCGGTCTTTTCTCCTCTTTTTCATTCTCGCCAGCATATCATCATTGCTCTCTCATTTTAGGCAATGCTTAGTTCTTCCTATTTCCGCCCTTTTTTGGGGCTTTATCCCTCTGGGGAATTGAAGAATAATTTATTCTCACTTCTTTCCTTAGGGATGGAGGAAAAGAGGGTGGCCGCCGACTATTGGATGGATGTTCAGAAGAGTTGGATATGAGTGGATTGGGCTGAGTTGGATGAGGAACCCTCTACCAGTCAACCAACAGCGAGCCATTGTCCCAACCAACAAATTGGTGCCGAATGGCAAATCCCTCTCCTTCTAAAAGCACACATCCGCCGAACGAACTCCCCCACCCCGGCGCCATCCTTCGATTGTCATGCCTTTGTTCCCGCTAATTGGGAGTTAGGGGCATAGATTTGTGTCTTTTATTTGCTGTAGGCCATTAGAATGTGCATTAGTCGCCCATCCCAATATTTGTTTCTCGTAATTTAATGTAACCAAGCTCTGAAGCGGAGTTTTTTGTTACCGAACATGCCTTCATTGAACTGCTAAAAGCGAGCGGGAAGTGAATTCGTTAGAATTGAGATTTATTCGGCCGTTCCATTTCCATCCCCTCCAAATTAACGGATTGTGCCAAATAATCCCGTCCTCTCTTCCCCCTTCCGCCGCATGTCATTCCTTTCCATTTGTCTCTCCAATTGTATTCCCTTCCCCGCCGACGGATGAAGCATCGCTATGGATTGGCTTCAGCGCCACTTTTTTGCAGTTGCTGCCTCAATTTCTCCCACTCGAATCAATGCGTCGGAACGGCGAAGGAGTCCGATAAAAAGAAATAATCGTCGAAAATGGAAAAGGACGCGATCGGAACCAGCGACAGTGGATGTTGATCAGGGAGCGGTGAAATTCATTTACAAAAACAATAATTTGCCCTTTAATGATCCCCAGGGTTAGGTTCAAATTGTTTTCGTTTGTATTTCTGTATATAAATGGGAGAGAATTGTGTTAAAATTGAGTTTTCGCGCCCTCATGTGAAATTTCAATGGTTTCGCAGATTTTGTTGGCGCGGAGTAGCAGCAGCAGCAACTTAAGCACCGACATCCATGGAGGAGGCAACAAATTTTCAGCTTCGACTGCGCATTCGGCAAATTTGTTGAAGCGAAAGAGAAGAAAAACCGAAGGGTTAAGGCGAAGCGCCGCCCCGGGGGACAAAAGTGCCCCGCCGTACACGCAAATCAAACAGTCCATTTCCTTCGCGGGCGATTCCTCCGACGGAAGTCAGCTGTTCATCGAGGACAGGGACATGACACTGTTTGCTTTTGGCGGTGGCGCCACACAAAAAGCGCAGTCGCCGCTGAGGACATTGGCAGCGGCAATTGTACGCAAACGACAGCAAAAGGTGGCACGGCAAAGGGAATAAAATACCATATAAATACATGGAACTAAATTTTGGGGGAGGGGGTCAACTGCAAAACCCCAAATTATTTTGTGCCATACTTTTCTTTGATGAAGACTCATTTCTTCAAACTTGAATTTTATTCGAATGCTTTATGGGTTAAGAAGTGAATTACCTTAAAATCAAAAGGTTTCCATGCACTTTTTTTTGAATTGTTAAATCACTGAGTTTCTGCTTTATCACTGTTTCTATTTTCAGTACTCAAATCTTCCCAATGGCATTGCTTGCTCATCTTCGGCGGGTGATTTTTTGGTTCATCAGAGGCAACAGAAGAAAGGCTATTCCAATAATACAAACTCCCATAATTCGAACACTTTTCGCCATCACTTCGTGGACAACGAAGCATTTCAAAACGGTAAATAACCCAAAAGGCTTTGAGACTTATTTTAAAATCGCTCATTGACTTAATGAAGTCGAGTTAAAACCACCTAAATTGAATAATCTCGACTCAAATTTTGCGTTAAATTGTGCGACTTTTGCGCATTTAAATCGCAAAATTAATATTATCTTAAACAATTCATTTTATGTATGCATCCCGTTCACCTCGCAATATGTACAATTTAGCGGACCGATATTTGCTGCTTTTGTTGTTCCATTGGTCGTTGTCCCCCGCTTTGCCCCCTCCCTTCCCCCGGCGTTTGTTTGTTTCTCGTGCCCCCCCCCCATCCCAATTCGCCTTTCTTCTCCTCCCGCCCCGTTGTCGTGTCTCTTTCTATTTTCGTCCTCGCCTTTAGCGGCACGAGAGGGGAACACGTCTAAAATAGCAGCAACTCCCTCACGCCACGGCTGCTTCTTCGCTGCCGCCATTATTATATCCTCGCCAATGTCTGTCCGTCGTTGTGGGTCCCGCCTCTCCCGCGTCCCCCTCTCCCGTCTCCCCCTCTCCCGTCTCCCCCTCTCTCGCGTCCCCCCCTCTTGCGTCTCCCCTCACTTCTCCCTCCGCCTCTCAGTTCCCTCTCTCGCCTCCCACTCTCCCGCTTACCCCCGCTCTCCGGCGGAGGAGGGGCGTCTGTCCTCCACCCTTTTGCCCCGTTGAAGAGTGCAGCTCATTCCCCCCGCCCACCCGTCGTCGTTGCGACACTTTCGCTTTTTGGTGCATTTTCCAAGCATTCGTTTTCAATCCCAGCAAACAATTTTGTCACTCCTTTTAAATCCATTCCTGCATTTTTCAAAGTCTCAAACATCTGCTTTTCAAGAGTGCTGCTTCCCATTAAGTCCATGGATCATTTCCCGTCCTCAACTTCGGCCAAAAATTATCCCTCTGGCAATAGTGGCTTATTACCGTCATTCTTCTCATCAACATCACCCATCTTCCGCAATGTTCACTTTAAATCGACTCATTGTGAGCTGAAAAGGAAGAAAAGGGGACAAAGTGAAACGGAAGCGAAAACTGAAAATGAAAGAGAGGACGAGAGGAAGCGAAAAAGGAAAAGCAATTGGGGGAAAATGGAGGAGGAGGAGGGGCAATTGAACAACGACGAACAGCAGCAGCAGATGGCGCAAGTGGAAGAGGGAGACGTTGCCGCCGCGGGGAGGGAGGAGAGCGGTCAGTTCGGCAGCGGGACGATGGAGGGACATTTCTCGGGCGCTGGGGGGGACAGAGAGGGGCAGTTGGGGGGGGGGGGGGGCAGGGAGGGGGGGTGGGGGGGGGGGGGGGGGGGGGGGGGGGGGGGGGGGGGAGGGGGGGGGGGGGGGGGGGGGGGGGGGGGGGGGGGGGGGGGGGGGGGGGGGGGGGGGGGGGGGGGGGGGGGGGGGGGGGGGGGGGGGGGGGGGGGG
>JAKKIK010000856.1:0-22228 GCA_024500135.1 Heterodera carotae | reverse complement strand
GATTGAAAAAAATTCCGGATTCCGGATTCCGGATTTTCCGGAATTCCGGACCTTTTTGGGTCCGGAATTCCGGATTCCGGATTCCGGACTTTTTTTGGGGGGTCTGGAATTCCGGATTCCGGATTCCGGACTTTCATTTTTGCCATCCGGTTTCATCCCTGCTCTGCACTCTATTGAAGATCTCATAGTACAAATTTGAAAAATATTTCGAGGGGTGTAGCATAACCGGACATATTCATGTACCGGTAACCTATGCAGTCCGAATTCGTCTCTTAAATGCACAACTAAAAAACATTTTTCCAAAATTCTAAAAAATGCATCCCTAAAAAAACAATTTTTGCCAAAATTCTGAAAAATGTAAAAAATCAATTTTCCCAAAAGAAAAATGCGCCCGCTAAAAGAAATCGATTTCTTGCCGAATAAATCGAAAATTTATCTGAAGTTTTAGGTTTATGTCCATTTTTTTTTGCAATTTTAGTGTCAATATTTCGGGATTTTTGGTCTACCTATATTTTATGGCCATATCATATTTTGCGATTTTATTTCCATATTTTTCCGACCCCTGCATATAAACAAACATATTTGTGTTTGTGTCATTTGTTCATCGTAAAAACGACGCTGGATGGCACAAAAGAAGGGGTCGTCAACCACCAAAGTGTGTTGGGGGAGGGGACACTTACCAGGCATAGACGACTTGCGGCAGAGAAAAGCATTGTTGAGCGTGAGAAATAGCGAAGAGAGAAAGAACGTGACCTTTAAGGTAGAGACAGAGAGTGCACCACTCATGCTTAACACACTCACAAATCTTTCTGTTTCTCTCACTCACTTCATCTATACACTCTCTATCTAAATGTGCCTTTCTCTGTGGCAAAACTATGCCCTGACATGTGTCCCCTTCAATCACTTCGAGTCCGGGGGCTGACTTGGACTCGGATTCATCAGGGACCATGTTAAACCTCTTTAAATCCTTCGGCGTCAGGTGATATTTTTTGTGAACCTTCAGAAACCGTTTTTTTTGTAAATTTTTTTCAAGTTTCTCTGCATGCAAAGTTCTGGAAGGTTCTAGATTAAGCCTAGGCTGGGCTTAGAGGTCATTTATTTCTATAATTCTATGGGTATTTTAGGCACTGAACACGAAATTGCCTTTTTAATCAATTTCGAACCCCGGCTGAATTCATTTTTAAGTGAAAAGATAACGATCTAATGTTCGAATTTAGGCCCAGGCTTCGAAATTGTTCAAAAAAGAGGCAATTTCGTATTCTGCGCCTAAAAATACGGCTCACATCCATTTCAGCCAATTTCGAAGCCCAATCCCTAATTCGGACCAAAATTCGAAGTCACAAACTTCACATTTATTGCCTAAAATCAATTCAAATACACGAACAGCATTCTCTTCCCATCCATTCCCCCATAGCGTTGAACAAAAGACAAACGGCAGCATCGACGACTTGTGGAGACAAAACCATTCAAAATGAAAAGCAATGGACCAAAATCCAGCAGATTTTGGATCATAGAGGGTCAAACGATGTCTAACAAATGGCCATTTGAATTGATTTGGGAAAAGTATTTCTGAAAGCTCACAAAAATGCTCATTTTTCGCCAAATTGTGAGCGCCCAATTGAGACGCCTTCCCCCCCCCCCGCGCCCCCCGCGTCCCCACCCCCGCGTCCTTTTTCCCCCCGCGTCGCCGCCTCGCGTCTCTTTGCCCCTTACGGCTGAATCGTTTTTGTCTCCCATTTTCACTGTCTGCGAACTTCAGAAACAGTTTTTTATTTGTTTTTTTCATATTTCTTTACAGATAAAAATTTTCCGAATTTTTTTAAACTCTAAATTGTTTAAGAGATTTTTAGGAGCAGAACACAAAAGACCTCCTTTTTGATTAATTTAGAAACCATGGTTCTAAATTTCGAACGTTAGATCGTAATTTAAAATGAATTCAGGTCCTGGGTTCTAAATGATCAAAAACGCCAATTCATGTTCAGCGCTTAAAATACCCACAGAATTATAGTAAAAGACAATTAATCCCAGCCTAGGCCTAACCCAGAAATTTTTCCAAAATTTTTGCTTGCAAAGAAATGTGATAAAATTTTGCAAAAAAACTGTTTCAAGGTTCACAAAAACTGATCACTTTGCGCCGATTCGTAAGCGCATGCTCCTCCCCGCATCGCCTTTCATTTAAATTAGGTGCTAATTAAATTTGGATCCTCCAGATAAGACAAATATTAACATTATATATCTTAATAAATTTGAATTTATTTAGATCGTAAAAATGCCGAAAAAAAATTCAAGCCACGTTCAGTCGACAAGCCGAGGTCACAGTTCAAGAAGAGTGCATAAAGTGAGTAAGAGACTGTTATACATACCTTTATATCCTTTTTGGCTCACTTATCCACCTTACATTGTGACCCGGTCGGCCGTGATTAATAGCATCTGTTGAGTTAATTCTTCATTTACCTCCTACCCATCAAATTTAGGCCTTTTGGTGTTTAAGATTGGAATTAAATAATTTTTTAAGCCGTCGTTTAACGAGTTCGAAGGAGTGCTGGAGGAATTGGATGAATTGGAGGAAGATCCAAGCGAAGAGCAAGAAGACCCTGAAGAAAATGCATTTCTGCAACAGATTGAAGATGGCGATGGGCTCCTCAATTTTATTGTTGAAATATTACCGTGGAAAAGATGGCAGCCAAAGCCAGACCTCTATTGATATTACGAAGACAATACAAAAATGGTAAGTAAATAAAATTTTGATGAAAATTTCATGGATGCTAACTATGCACTGAAAATGAAAAAACATAAAATCAGACACCGAAAATAGAAGCTAAAAACCGTATTTTCCATAATTGCGCTAAATGTTTATCATTTTTCTATACCCCCAAACATTAATTTCCTGAAAATTTGGTATTTAATCGACAGCTCTCAACAAGACAATCCGTCTTAACCTCTTTAACTCAATATGAAGCCATCTTAACACTAGTCAAATGGTTATTAGTAATGAGTTTCTTGATTTTTTCTGCTGTTTTGGTCACTTGTACTAATTTTCTCGGGATTAAATTGGCCAGTGCTCAAATGGCTTTCTATTGAGATAAAATGACTTAGAATTAATCCAAATTTGTCATAAAATTAATATGTTTGAGCTGGGTTTCGGTCATTTCTTACCCATTTTTCATGACTTAAACCGGTTCATAAACATTTAAGATTTATGAGCATTTCACCCGAACTCGCGGACTTGCACTCGTTATCAATATTTATTCATTCCCAAACATGCCACCACGAGTTGGTACAAACACTGACAGAGTGGCAATTGTGCGCCTATTAACAAAGCTTGATTACGAAGTTTTGTCAAGGAGAATCTGACCGCAGCGGTATCGTTTGGGGGCGGGGGTAATTGGAGTAAGAAATCGGCAAAATTGTAAAGCCTGGGTGAGATTTGAATCCACACCTTCATCCAATCCATGGACAGTACTTCCTCTGAGCTACCAGGCCCATTAGCCTCTTCTCTTCCCGCGTTCGGCGTTTTAACCGCAATCGACCGATCATATTCCTTACATTAGATAGAGGCGGGAAATTGAGACGTGGTTGCTATAATGAAATACGAATAAAGACAAAAATTTTCAGTAAGTGTTTGATGCATTGCGCAAATTTGGATCATCCGAAGATCATAAAAAACACATAGGTGAGTTTCATGAAAATAACCAAACAGACCTAGTTTTAAATCAATTTCTCATGGGATCGGCTTTTGAATAGTATCCTTGAAGGTCAAAAAGAATTTAAGCAAAATCAGAACCGAATTTTAAAATGTGTTCAGATTCAGGAACTAAAACGGATTTCCGGACCATAAAAAAAAATCGATCTGGAATTAAAAAGCCTTTAGCGTATACTTATTAAAAAATTGTTAAATTTTAAGTCAGAAAATAAAACGATTTGTAATCGAGAATAGCGCCCAACGGAATGCTCCCACCCCCCCGCGTCGCCTCCCATCCCCCACCCCCGCGTCCCCCCTCGCCACCGCCGCGTCCCCCCTCGCGTCGCTTTTCCCTTTGCTGCCAAATCGTTTTTCCTGTAATAAAGTCGCCAAATTTAGCGCCGTTGTTTGTGTCTTGTCCCACGGGAAAGTCGATGGCTTCATTGCATCTGATGGCGTAGAAGTGAATATGAATCTTTTCGTTTCGATGTTAGACGGGAATAATGCGCCCAACCTGGGTAACAAACCTAAAATAGTATGTGTTTATCAATGTTCGTTGATATCTCATTTTCAATATCGGTTCAACATATATTTAATTTAAGTTTTTGGTTAACGCCTGTCGCGGACTGAAAAGTGACAGAGGCACTTCGCGTTCACGCTCACGAACGCGTCAGTCAAATTCAAATCATACAAGGGACAGTTCGCCCAGTCTGCGCCGCCGCAGTCACGCAACGAGTCCAATAATGTAATTTGAAATTAAAAATTTATCGTTTATTTTTAAAGATTTAAAATAATAAAACTAGTAGAGAAGATGTGAATACTTGGATTTATTGGTTGATTTCTTCGTTTACAAAAAACGACATGCTTGGGCCGAAAACCGGGTGTTGGGTTTCAAAATGTCCGGTTTTCGTCTAGAAAATGAACCCAAAAAGGGATTTTTTAAATTATGGATTAACTTGGTATTGATTTTCTTATTCAGAGAATTGCCTCTGAACGCCGACATAATCATCTGTTTTTCTACTTTCCCGCTCTATATTTCATGGAGGGGCACCGAAGGGAAAGGATCTCGCTTTATCTATGTATTATGAAAGATTTTTGCTAAATACTCGCACGAAGAAGAAATTACGGAGATGCTTACGCGTGTTAATACGACAATGAGTACTTTGTCTATGCATGGAGAATACCAGATGTCGCGGTATTGTTCTTCGCTGCGCAAAAAATTGTATTTCTTTCCGGCATTTTTTATTTGATCATCCTTATTCTTGGCAAACCCATTTTGTTAATTTTGATTACTAATAAAAATGTTGCTTAATTTAGCCTTATAGGTAATTACTATCGGATTGTAATTTGGGCCCTAAAAGATTTTACATGGTTTTCATGCGGGTCTTCGAATTTCATTGGCTTACAGAATTAAAATATCTGGCAATTTTATGCATATTTTTCCTTCTAAGTTTTCTACGAAAAACCTTTTTGTTTGGTATTTCGACAAAAGTTGGGGCGTGGTCCACCGCCGGCAATTTAAAGTCACCAGAAAGGTCTGGAACAAGTCGGAACGGCTGACCGTGTTCAGCATCACAGTGCTGATCTTGGTGGTCGGTGTGCTGGCATTTTGTTGTTGGCCAGTGCTGAGGTGCAACCTTAGGCCAAACAGAAGCATGACAACGACGACAACCATCAAGATAGGAATTGAGGGGCGGCACAAAAAATCCGGCACTTTTGGTTGATCCAAATGCCATCAAGCGATGGTTAAGCATTCGGTGGATGCCAACGCCGATATGAAGCAACACCATTAAGTGGTGCAACAGTTGCTGTACTTGTTGGACAACGACCCTGATCAGCAGCAGCTGCACCAGAAGAGTAATGGTCCCTTTAAAAACCGTACTAATGAGGCCCGGTCTTTTTTATTTGTCAAACAAGTCTGTAAATTTTAGTTTTAAATCTTCATCCGAACATGTACAAAAATTAAACAAATATTTTTAACTTTCTAAAAACAGCCGAATTGTTTGTTTGATGTTTTGAACATTATTGAATGAACTTTGAAACCCATAATCTTACAGACTTGTTTGAAATACGACACAGAACATTATCCCGATTTGTTTTGAAAAAAAGACACTTTTTACGGAGACGGGGGAAAATTTCGCAGCCGAAATTTCGCCGCCGCAATTTCGCCGCCGAAATTACGCCGCCCAAAATTTCGCTGGGACAAATTTAACCGCCGAAATTACGCCGCCCGAAATTTCGTCGGGACAAATTTCTGCGTGAAACATAAAAACTCTTATCGCGAGTACGACATCAATTTCGCCTAATTCCGAACCCCGAACCCAAATTTAACAAAAAAGTCGAAATGCGACTTTGCATAAAATTCTTCGCCAATATTTTGATGAAATTTTGAGGACGCAGAAGCACCAAATATGAATTATACTATAGAATTGTTTCATAAGAATTAATATTATGGTCAAAAATTAGTTTAATAATATTGTATTAAATCATTTTCACTTTTTTCGTATGAAATTTTAAAATTTCCTATTAAAAATAAAAAAGTGTCAAATCAAATTCGGGTCCACAAACAATCATTGTGTGAAAAATTTTTTGGATTATTATTACGGTTAGTGTTTTCATAGTTTGATGTTAAAAATTTCGAATTCGGGTCCAGGGTTTCGAAATATAAAACAAGACAGATTCATGATCAGTTAGGATTGTAAAAATATGGAATGCATATTTTTTTCCTGAACTTGGGACGGCCTTAAATGACCTTAAAAAATAAGCTTAGTTTGAAGCCTCTAGGATGGATTTCCAAATCTATATTTTCCATATTTTGGGATTTATATCCATATTTTTCCATATTTTGCTTTATGTCCATATTTATTTCCATATTTCGGCATTTTTGAGAAAACTTCTTAAGGAAAAATGAAAATGAGAAATACACCCCTGCTGAGGGTCGATTAATAGAATGCGTTTTACTGCTGAAAATTTGGAAATGTGTCTTATTTGCAATTTTAATCAATTATAAACGTTTTTTGAAAAATTGCAACCCATTTTTGATAAAATTTTTTTGTGCCCATATTTTACATTTTTTAGTCCATATTTGAGCATTATGGCCATATTTATATCCAATTTGAATGGTCATATTTCGCGATTTTATAATCCATATTTTTACAATCCCTAATGATCAGGAGCCTGGAAAGCACTATATAAAGCGAAATAAAGTAAGAAACTCTTTTTCTAATATGCATTTGTTTCGTTGTGCCCTAGCGGTTCCGATACGAAAAAAAACGACACATTAAATGTTTTTTTCACCCTACAAAATTTGAAAATAAACTAAAATTTGTGTACAATGCCCAACAGAAAAAAAACACCGACAGACCCAAAGAAATATAGGGAAATAAATAAAAGTGATCAACGATGATCAGCATTTGTAAAATTCCTCGAATAATTCTTTCAGTATTTTTAGCTTTTGATTGTTTTTACTTGAATCCACTTTAAGTTTTGAAATTTTATTTTCAGATCTGAAAATTGCTCTTTGGTACAAGAAGAAGGCATTTGTTTTCCAGTTTCAAACACTGCCAAAGCATCGCCCAATGATTGTTCGTATTCTGGAATATAATCAAGCGAAAAACCATTTCTGGTGATCTCTGTCATCAATTTGAGTTTTTAGAGCATCCAAATTTTCACATTGTTTTGCAGAAATAATAGTTGAATGTTCGGGATTTTCTGTTAAAAAAAGAGAGAGGATGAAAAATTTGGGGCCATTTATTTGACCTTTTTAAAAACCTTTCAGTTCATTTTCCAATTCACACTTTGGCTAAACATGGGGCTATTCTTGGTAATAGTAAAATGAAAATGTACATTTTCATTTGTGAATTATTACCATTTTCGATTTTTTTTCCATAAATATTTTACAATAACGTATTATTGAGCCGAATCTCCACAAAATCGCGAGTGGATTTTCCACCTGACATGGCATTATATTCTTATTCATTGTAGGCACTTTGGCTAAATATGGCGGCTATTCGTGGTAATAATGCGACAAGCGCGCATATTTTTTTTTACGATTAATGATTTTTATTTTGAATAAAATTTATAATAGCAAAATTTCGCTTTGTGAATTAATAAGAATATCGATGTTTAATATGGTGAATTTTTTTTTTTAAATTTGGCTATTTACTTTACGAAAAAAGCACTCTTGTATTGAACACAAACTTCTGCTCATATGTTGCACTATTGTGTGGTTTTGGAAATGAAAAAGTGCAACCCGCCGCCGGGGATAGGGACCAGGGGATATGCCGAGCCGGATAAAATCCGATTCCGATTGAATCTCCGATTCCGATTATGGCCAAAAATCAGATACGGTTTTAAAAACGATTCCGATCATGGCCAAAAATCCGATTCCGATTATGGCCAAAAATCCGATTCCGATTAAATCTCCGATTCCGATTATGGCCAAAAATCAGATACGGTTTTAAGACCGATTCCGATTAGGGTCAAAAATCAGATACGGTTTTAAATCCGATTACGATTATGGCCCAAAATCAGATTAATTGCGATTCCGATTACGATTCGGCACATCCCTGGTAGGGACTCAAGTTGGCAAGTCCACTAAGTCTGTGCAACGCTCTATAAAATTTTCGGTGTGCGGAATTTTGGACACCAAAAAATTGGACACTAAAATTTAGTTTTTAAAAACAAACTAAACAAAATCAACAAAAATAGAAAAACATTAGCAATTGGATGGCTTACTGAAAAAAGTGATGATCCAGTTGCTTATAAAAAGGCAAAATATATAACAATCAGGGATGAAACCGAATTCCGGATTTCCATTTTTGGCATCCGGTTCATCCTTGGTGCAAATCTATTAAACAGCTCAACTTTTCGCTATTTTGCTGAAATTTTGGGAGCTTTTTTTCTTTCTTTATCTAATCCATTTAAACACTTCCCAATTTTTCACCCAATATTATCATCATCATCATCATCATTCAATTATCAATATGTCAGACCAAAAATGAACGGATATTTTTCTTTCAGTGTCCATTTTTCGAGTGTCCTATTTTCCATTGGTGTCCAATTTTTTGGTGTCCAAAATTCCGGGAGCTCCAATTTTTCACGTGAAATGTTTTTTTTTACTCTACAAAATTTGAAAATAAACTACAGAAAAAAACAACGATACCCAAAGAAATGTAGGCAAATAAATAAAAGCCCCACATGCCTAATAAAGCATGCCTCCCCCATTTGAGATGCTTCGAAAAATAGAGTCCCCAATAGGAATAATCGCATATTTCTGCAATTTTTGTTGAATTTAACATAAAATCAGTTCCGCTATAAAAGAGACGTTACTTTTACTCTACAAAATTTGAAAATAAACTAAAATTGGTGTACAATAATGCTCAACAGGAAAAAAAACACCGACAGACCCCCAAGAAATATAAGAAATATAAAAAAGTGATCAAATCCATTGTATGTGTAAGCACGATGATCACCATCCACTTCGCTCTCTCTTCTTTCAGCTGCCTGAACTGCTCGAGCATCAAACCAAACTAAAATTCTTACGCATCGATTTATAATCGACAAGCAATTTGTTAAGCGCTTCGTTCTCAAACTTTTCGAGGATTTCAAACAGTTTTTGTTCCTTTGTTTTTTATGAATCGTTATTCTCCTCAAGTTCCGAAATTTCAGTTCTCACATTTGAAAATTGCTTTATGGTACAAGGAAGAGGCATTTGTTTCCCATTTTTAAAGAGTGCCATGACAGTGTCCAATCCTCGTTTGTACTCATCAATGTTGTCCATCGTTGAACCAATTCCGAGGATCGGGTTCATTTCATTTATAATTATCACCGAATTGAAGTAATGCAAATAATTGCCAATTATTGCACGAATTTTGGTTGTTAACTTTGCATGGTCAGCAGCAGCATCATTTCGCAGCTTTTCACAATAACGTCGTGCAAAAAATGACGGACTTTTTAAATCGTCCATGAAATCAGCAAATAATTGAACTTTCAAATCATTATTCACTCGGCCTTCTAAAGTCGTCAATTGTTTTTCCAATTTGTCACATTGTTCTGCAGAAATAGTTGAATGTTCAGGACTTTCTGTAAAAAAAAAGGACGAAACATTTGAGGGGGTATTAATTTGATCTTTTTAAAAACCTTGCACAATGTTCTCCAATGGAGTGATCAGTTCTTGGATTTCCTTGACTGTTTGTATCCCTTTATCAGTTATGAAGGAAGCGTTCAATTCTAATGGAATGATGAGCAATTGGGCCAAGAAAAACCAAAAAAGGCAGTGGATACAAATCATAATCTTAAAAATTCATGGTAAAATTGACACTTAACGATTAAACATTCCTTCCAATCAGCCTTTGGGGGGATATGACATATCTGATCAGCCCCACTTGGATGAGCCGGGAATTTGTCTCATTTGGGCGGCCTATGTTATTTAATATTTTTCAACCCATTTATTTTTGGATGAATAAAATGAATGGGAGGTAAAAAGCTGATAAAAGTGAGCAAAATGGACGAGTATTTATGCGCGAATTATTTTTGTCTGACCGCCTGCGATTATAATAAATATTTGCCATCAATCTGCCCAAAATCTCGAGAGTGGATTTTCCACCTGACATGGCATTATATTCTCATTCATTGGATGCACTTTGGCTAAACATGGGGCTATTCATGTTAATAATATTAATAAAAATGTACATTTTTCTTTGTGAATTATTGGCATTTTTCGATTTTCTTTCCATAAATATTTTACAATAACATATTATTGAGCCGAATCTCCACAAAATCGCGAGTGGATTTTCCACCTGACATGGCATTATATTCTTATTCATTGTATGCACTTTGGCTAAATATGGCGGCTATTCGTGGTAATAATGCGACAAGCGCGCATATAATTTTTTACGATTAATGATTTTTATTTCGAATAAAATTAAAATAGCAAAATTTCGCTTTGTGAATTAATAAGAATATCGATGTTTAATTTGGTGAATTTTATTTTAAAAAATTCGGCTATTTACTTAACGAAAAAAGCACTCTTGTCTTGACCACAAATTTCTGCTCATATGTTGCACTATTGTGTGGTTTTGGAAATGAAAAAGTGCAACCCGCCGCCGAGGGTAGGGACCAGGGGATGTGCCAAGCCGGACAAAATCCGATTCCGATTAAATCTCCGATTCCGATCATGGCCAAAAATCCGATTAATTGCGATTCCGATTACGATTCGGCAAATCTCTGGTTGGGACTCAAACTGGCAATTCTCACTGAGTCTGTGCAACGCTCTATAATTTATCAAAAAAATTGATAATTTTTTATTATTCATCACAATGGTGCTAGGTCGTTTAAAGGGGTCAGCGGGTGTCTTCACTTGGAGGGGGGCTTCTATTTTCAAAACCCCTCGAGGGGGAAAACTTCTATTAGAGGGGGGAATTCAATTGGAGAGTGGAAGCTTATTCAAACCGTGCTGGGTCGTTTAGTAAATTTCGCCACTTTTTGCAAGTTTTTGGGCTATAACTGACTATAACTTTTTTATTACTCAACCAATTTTTTCTAATCTTGGTATCATTAGAAAGCTTATGTGTTTAGAACAAATGCTTCAGCAAAAGCTAAGCAATAAATCCAATCCGAAAAAAGTTATGCATAAAAATATGATTTTTTTGTAGTTTAAAAACTGTAACTTTTGAGAATTGATTAATCGCTAATTAGTTATGTAATAAAAAAATTACAGTCAGTTATAGCCCAAAAAAAGTTGCAAAAAGTGGCGAATTATAAGAAACGGGCCATAGTGGCGGATTTGAAGAAACGACCCAGCATGATTAGTGGTAAACACCACGCGATTGTCAAATTGGGTGAGCATATGCAAGCCAAACATGCCCATGAAGCGTGCCTTACTGCAAAAAATGCCATGTTTTTTAACCACCAACCATGATGGTCAAATGACCAGTTCAAATGACAATGAACCCGTGGATGCTCATTTGTAGGGCTGCCAAAAAAAGGCATATAAATTTCACGAACTCTTAGAACATTACGTTGATTTTTGTAACTCCGTTCATCGATGTCAGAATGACTTGGAATTTGTCAGGAAAATACGTTAGCATAAGGGCTAGCAGACTGCAAAATTTCAGATTGAAATCAACTCAAGTAAAAATATTAACAAAAATCCGACTATTTGCAAAACTTGCTAAATTCACGTAGGATTTTCGACCATGAATTTAGCAAGTTTTTCAAATAAGCGGATTTTTTGTAAAAATTTTGCAAGTGGGTAAAAATTAGGGAAAATTTTCATGAAGGTAGCCACTATGTATAGCAAAGTATTTTCCTGACAAATTCCAAGTTACGGATTAACCACCATGGTTGTGTTTATTTAACCGTAACCAAGGTTTTACGCTACGGACCCTGGTGGGACCTCCCACATCGTTTACGATGATAGACAAAAAAAAAACAAACAAACAAACAAAAACACCTGTCCCAACATTCACCCTTTTTATGTGCCATCCAATGTTTATGCACCACAGAAGCGCGGTGGGATTAAGTGTCACAAAATAAAACCATGGATATGGTTGGATAAGGGGGGGGGGGGACGGCGCCCATATGCATCATTTGTGCGCAATTAATATAGGACTCAGCAAAGCCGGTAGAAAAACGGGGATCAGATTTTTCCCGGCCAAAAAAAAACCAGGCAAACCGGGACTAGTCCGCTGGAGTCCCGGTAGAAAATCCGGGATCAGATTTTTCCCGGCCAAAAAAAAACCAGGCAAACCGGGACTAGTCCGCTGGAGTCCCGGTAGGAAATACGGGATCAGAACAGGCAAACCTGAACTAGTCCGCTGGAGTCCCGGTAGAAAATCCGGAACCGGGACTAGTCCGGGGTAAAAGAACCGGGACTACTCGGGTCCCAATGTAAGCCATTTCATCAATTATTTTTCGATTATATTTTAGGGTTAAGCCCCGGCCATGATATTCCGGACGAAGCCAGAACCGGGCATATCGTTACAGAATTCTTGTCCCCGGATGAAGGGTGTTGATTTAATTTAGGCTTTACTCTATTAGAGCGTGACCACGCCAATAATCATAGTTTCTGTGGATAAATTTTTCATAATAAGAAATTTTATTTTTAGTCAAGACTTAAAATGTCTAATTTAAAAATCCAACTATTCCAATTTTTGTTTGTCTCACTAATAATAGAAATTAACGGAGAGATTGTTGTTGATGAAGTTTGAAGGATAATTATTTTATGAATATTAGATTTATTTTAAATATTTAATAAATATAATTCTTTGCAGAATAATGATTTCAAACAAAAAGCTAAATCTTTGGAATCGACACCACTTGAGGGGTTCAAATTGATTAAAAATTTAATTATTGATTTTTTATATTTAGTCTTTGCCATGGAAAATTTGAACATTCATCTAAAAATATCTCATTATTGAATTGCTACTTTAAGAGAGACAAGGTTTATGGTGGATTAAATATTATTTGCAAAATAAAATTTCTTTAATTTTATAGCTATCCCTAATAAATTTATTTTCGAGTCGCTTCCCTTCCACCCGAACCCGACATTTTTGTCCGGTTCTCCGGCCTCAGTTTTAGACCAATTTACCGAAAATTCCTGAAAAAGGCCCGCGGGGCTCTATTTTTCAACCCTCCTCTAAAGGGGGCTTTATTTCAGGGCGGGGCTAATGCAATCGCGTCTAATCTCCTAGATGATCACGGATCACCGACATTTTTATCCTGTTCCCCGGACCCAGTTTTAGGCCAGTTAGTCGCGTATTAATCCCCGAAAATCCCGGATCACCGAAATTATGGCCACTTACTCAACCAGACCTGGCCAGTGCACTGGTCCACAATAATTTTTGACACCCGAAGGGTTTTGTGAGCAACCATAATTTATTACTTAAATTTGATTATTTAAATTATTCAAAAAAATGATTAAAATATTTATTGTAATTGCAGCCATTTCTGATGTTGGCACCCCACAAAGTTGAGCTTGTAGTGCTCGACCCACTGTTGCTCCTTTTTCATGACGTCATTTCTGACACGGAAATTTGGACAATCAAAAAATTAGCCTCAAAAAAGGCAACAAAAAAAAATCTGAATTTTTAAATTTGAAAACTATTTATTTACTTTTAGCTACGCCGAGCCGAAGTGCTTAATCCCCGGTCGGGAAATGCCCAAATTGCCGACTACAGAATCAGCAAATCGGCATGGCTTTCCAATAAAGCACATCCCGTGATAGCTCAGCTCAACAAACGTGTTCATGTCTGCCCGGATTGAAAATATTTTAATTTTTAATAAACCTAAATTGGCTTTCTAAAATTAAGGATATGACCAATCTGGATTTGTGGTCCGCCGAGGATCTCCAAATATCCAGCTACGGCACCGGAGGCCATTATGCACCGCATTTTGATTTTTTCAGGGTAACATAAAATTGACGAATTTGTACTTGACCGCAGGCCAGACTGGGTTGGTCAGCGTGCCCTGGCCCGAATTTTTGGGGATTACCAGTGGAAATGAAAGTTGGCATTTTTCTTGGCTTCCATTGATATTTATTAGTCACGACCGGCGTCGTGATGCCCGGATTGACTGGCCCCCGGGGTACTTGACCTATTGGCCCGGTCATCCTTGGTGACTGTGATTCGGAGTTTCCCGCCGGTGTTTGATCCCGAGTATCCCCGCTGTAACTGTTCCCGCGGGGACCCATGAATCTTGGCACGCACTTTCGGCATGGATTGTGGCTCGGATATTGGTTGGTTAGTTGGGACTGACGGATCCTTCAGGGGTTCTTTGAATTTAACATTGTTAAATGAATTTAGGCCAATGAATTGAATCCGCGCACATACGAGCTTTATGGCAACCGTGTGGCCACTGTCATGTTTTATGTGTGAAGCATTAATTTTTTGAAATTTAAAAATTCCTAAATTTTTATATGGCAGTTAACCCAACCCCATGGGGGAGGCAGAACAATTTTCACGGAGCTGAACATTGGCATTTCACCGTCCGAACGGGACGCGTTGTTCTGGTACAACATGCACAGCGATGGACGCGTTGATCCGCGCACGAGACATGTTTGGAGAATTTTTGAAAATTTTAAATTAATAACTAAAAATAGGGTTGAATCTAGAGACCCGGATAATCGGATCAATCAGAGTTAATTGATCAATTAATTGGTCAATTTATTGATTCAATAAATTATTGATCCTTAGACGATTTTCTTCAATCAGTTAATTTATCAGTTATGTAATTGGCCAATTTATTAATCCTTCGGTGCCATTGATCAATAGTAATTAATTGTTGGGAAAAATTCAATTAATTGAAAAAATATATGATCAACTAATATGTATATTGATAAATTAATTAGTCTTTTTATTGATTCAATAAATTGACATTATTGATCAATTAATTGTATTGACCGGTCTCTAGTTGAAACTCTAATCCGGTCCATGCCATCCCCGACCGATGACCAATGGTCGGGCTTAAAAATATTGCTAAAAATTTTATAAAATATCAATTTTTATTGTTTTTTATGCCGCTTGTCCGGTGCTGAGTGGCGTCAAATGGGTGGCCAACAAGTGGCTTCATGAACGGGGCCAAGAATTCATAAGGCGCTGCCCGCTCAAAATGGCACAAAACGATGACATGGAATGATTGCCAAAGATTTATATTAAGAAAAATTATAATACCGATATATTTGTGCGATATATGTGTGATGCAACGGGTTGAGAAAAAGTTCGGGTCGGGCATTTGAAAATTTTAAATTTCGGGTTTAGGGTCGGGCACTCGAAAATTTCGGGTTCGAATTTCGGAACAGGAAAAACCACAGTATTTGAGATTCAAGAATTCCTGAAGCAAAATTCTCTCTCGAGTTTTAAAATGGACACGGTTTATAACGCCATATTACACAATAATACAACATGCGCAACTAAAATTAGCCAGTTTTTGTGTAAGTTATTTCTTGGATTTATTTATATATATCCGGGATATACATATTACGCGACGGATGGTGGTTAGTTAGTTATCCATGGCATGTGCCTGGTCCGGTCACTAGAGACCGAAAAGAGATCAGCAACAGAACGGACGGGGTCGGATAGTCGGCAAAAATGGATTAATTAATAGGATTGAAACAAAAAAAAAATTGTTTGTTTGGGAAGGCATCGCCCTCAAATCCCCCGG
Organism: Heterodera carotae; assembly: GCA_024500135.1. NCBI lineage: Eukaryota > Metazoa > Nematoda > Chromadorea > Rhabditida > Heteroderidae > Heterodera > Heterodera carotae. The sequence goes on along the minus strand of JAKKIK010000856.1, from coordinate 6,384 downwards.
AGGAGGGGGGGGGGGGGATAAATTTTATCCGGTGGACAGCTTCCACTTGTTGAGCCGATCGCGCATCATGCGAAAGGCGTTCGACGATTGCTTCCGGCGTTGCGGCTGACGCGTGGTGGCCTTGCTGGTGCTGCCAGCACTTCCCCCATCGCCGGCACTTTCATGCCCGCCGGCGACGCTGATCACCGAGTCGGATGAGGACAGAGTGTTGTGCCGTGCGCGAAACATGCGTTGTTCGTCCATGCTGACCGATCGGCGCCGAAATGGGGACGTGAAGCTGACCGAGCGACGGCGACGAAAAGCGGATGTGAAATGTGCAAAAATGCTTTCACTGCCACCACTGTTTTGGCCACTTTGTCCATCATCATCATCGTTGTCGTCATCATCATCCTCAACATTGTCGTCATGATCAATAATTGCATTGCGATGATCAGCTGACTGATCATCGTGACAACTGCTGGGGCTGTTCGTCGTCGAATTGTTTGAACTCTGAATGTTGATACAATAACTGATCAATCGATTATTCCGTAGTCTAAGTTAGAGAGCGGACAAACAAATTAATTGATCAATGAAAACAAATAATATTTGTATTGTTATTGGTACAACATTAGCTCGCTTGTAATTCATCGAAGAACCAATAAAACGGTCAACCAATTAATTGGTTGATCCGGTTCCCACCTCCCCCGAAATTAAATCCCAGGGGGGCTCTATTTTGGAAATATGATGTATACGAACTTTCTTTTCTCGGACGGACGTCCGCCAATTTTGCTGCACAACTTCGGCACGTGCCGACCCAGTCGTGCCACCCCCAATTCCGTTCATCGCCATGGCACTCATCATCATCATGGCCGATGCCGTCGTGGGTGGCGGCGTTGTCTTCGTCGTTAGTGGCATGGAAGTTTTTCGGCACTGCCGCCCCACTGCTGGCGTTTGGCCACTGGCGCGCATGCAATGGCCATTGGCAACAGTCAGCTTTCGGCATTGCTTTTTGCCACCGTCGCCAAGGCTAAAGTTTGTGTTTGAAAAGGGCACCAAAAAAAAATTCATAATTGGCCTTATGACAAAATATCCCAATGACAAATTTCCCATCGACAAGATGTCCCGAACAAAACGTCCAGCCATCGAAAACGTGAAAATTATGCCAAATATTTTTAGGACACATTTTTAGGTGATATTTTGTCGCATTTTTGAGTTGGGACATTTGTCGCTGGAACATTTTGTCATGCAGCAGCGTAAAAATTACCTTATCATAACGTTGTGACCTTTTTCAACAGCGACTGCAGCTGCTGCTCCTCTGCTGGACGCTGGATAGGCATTTCTACAAAAAGTAAATCTTAAATTATTTTTTTACCCGGGGTTCTATGATTTTATACCCCTCTGGGGGGGGGGGGGTGAAGATTAAAATGGAAGAGGGGTTCTATTAGAGGAAAAGGTATGCATGTTTTTGACCATTAGGATTTTTTAACCCGGGGTTCTATGATTTTATACCCCTCTAAGTGGGGGGGGGGTCAAATGGAGGGAGGGGTTCTATTAGAAGAAAATGCATGTTTTTGACCATTAGAGACAGGAAACGCCCTTTGGCACAACATTTGCGGTTCATTAAAATGAAGAGCGTGGGTGGCAACTATGTACATAACAGTAAAGTGGTGCTTTTGGTATAGACGGGGGTTAATTTGGTTGGCCAAATTGGATTAGGTTTTTTTTGGTCCCCGAGCGAATGGTCGGATGGTCGGCCATGCGTTTTGCACATGCTTTTTGGATGGTGGTTCCGCAATGAGTGAGTTTGTTGTTATTGCTCAGCAGCAGCACTCACATCAGTGGCTGATTGCGTCACTGATGAGAGGAGAGACTCCCAGACATTTCGTCACAAAAGGACACTTCGTCAGTGGACATTTGGTCAATAGACATTTCATCAGTGGAAAAAATTCGTCAGTGTACATTATTTCTTCAGTGAGTGAGGAGGAACGTTTTGTCAGTGAAGGGTATTTCATCAGTGGATATTTCGTTAAAGGGATATTTTGTCAAGTAGACATTTCGTCAATGAAAATTTGTCGGTTAGGGATATTTCGTCAGTGGTCATTTGGTCAATAGACATTTCATCAGTGGAAATTCGTCAGTGGACATTATTTCTTCAGTGAGTGAGAAGGAACGTTTTGTCAGTGAAGGGTATTTATTTCATCAGTGGGATATTTCGTTAAAGGGATATTTTGTCAAGTAGACATTTCGTCAATGAAAATTTGTCGGTTAGGGATATTTCGTCAGTGGACATTTCTTCAGTGAGGAGGAACGTTTTTGTCAGTGAAGGAGGTCAGTGGACATTACGTCAATGAGCAAGCAGACTTTCTAAGTTTAACCTTGACGAATATTGTTCACGGATAAAAATGACGACTACTGATCCTGCAATGATGAAATGTCTTTGAGTTGAGGGGACGCTAATGTCTCCCTTTAAGCCGAAGTGAACCCACGCCAGCCGGGCATGGCAAAAATGTTTGCCCACCAGTAGCAGCAGATGGGAATCGAACCCACGCCACCACGTGCAGCAGGCAGAGAGGTCCTTCCACTGAGCTACCTACCACCAGCAGTGCAGGGCAGGGCAGGACAGGGCATATCCCGGGGTCTCATTCTCCTCCTATGGAATTTTGATCTTGTCACCAAGCCTTACGGCATTTGAACCAAGTGGTCGGCTTTTTGCCTGAAATCACCCACCGTTTTCCGGCATCCCCACCGGCGGCGGCACATTCACGGCTGCTGCTGCCTGTTGATCGTCCTCCCCCACCGTTGCAGTGTTCCTCCCGCGGCATGATGGATCGCTGTTGCTGCGGTTGCCCTTTGGCGCTGGTATTGCTGTAATTCAATGACAGTTGGCTGTGCAGTTGTTGCTGCTCATGTTGTGTTGGAATGTCCATGGAGCGCTTCTTCAAAATAAAATCAATTAACTAATCGATAATTATTAATCAATAATTAATAAATTAGAGCGCCCAGCACCACCCGCCGCACACCTTTTGAAGCTGATGCATTCGCTTATTGACAGCCGACGCATAAATCAGAGCCATTTTTGTGAAAAATTCAAAAGTTAAAATTGATGTTAGCTGAAAAACGAGATTGGCTTTAATGGCCCTTGAAGGGAAACTTTGTTTGTAGGCGGATAATCCGAGTCGGGATTTTAAACAGCAGGTGGGCTGGCGAGAGATCGGGCCGAAATCTCGGCGAAATCCTTGTGCAGGTTTAGTTTCTCGGTCCATCAAACAGATTTTTTTTTTAAGGATTACGGGATAGGATCCTGGGGAAAGCTCTTAAGGGGCCAAGGTCAAGAGTATTGGTGTACCAATTTTTAAAAATTCCAAATTTAAAATCGTATCAAACTTTTTTTTATAAATCACCAACGAATAGTGTTATTTGTGGCAACTAAATAATCTGTGATTTTAGAAAGTTAAATGATGAAAATAAATGTGTGACTTTTGGGCATAAATATGTATATAACTAGAAAAGTTTTGTTGAAAAGTGCCGACAATGGCACTAATGGTTTTTGGCACAAAATGTGTTTATACACACATAAAGCCCCGGAGGGTGTGGATGGGTTTTGGACGGATGATGGAAGGCGGAACAAAGTGATTGGTTGTTAAACACAACCACCGAACTTTGGGCAAAATTGCCGTGCCGGAATTAATTCAGTCAAAGTGCCGTTCCAGAATTAATTGGGCATGAATTTGGGGGGACAATGATTGGCAGTGTGGGGGTGGACAGACGACAGCAATTTTACGCCCCATGAGAGAGGGCGGCAAAAATTGGGACAAATATTGTAAAGAAATAGGCAGTGCATTTTTTATTGCACTTTTTTTTGTGGCGGCACATTGCCCGCGGGGGCGGAGGGCGGTCTCGGGAAGGGAGTATCGTTACCAGACCATAGATCCCCGAAAAAAGCTTGGATTTCCGTGAATTCCATTTTATACCAGAGTTGGTCGGGACCAGGGCTATTTTTCCTGGCACTAATTCCGGTCCCGGGATTCTCTACCGGTACTCCAGCGGACTAGTCTCATTTTCCCGGATTTTGACCCGGAATAATGGGGTATAATAAGGTCCTGCGATTAATTTCTCCGGAACTAATCCCGGTCACTATCGGTACTCCAGCAGCAGACTAGTCTCTGTATTGCCGGCTTTTGACCTGGACTAACGGGGTCCCGGGATTTAATATTGTGAAAAAATGTTTTTTATTTGAGAAAATTTTATTGGCCTAACATATTTGTCCCATCCACCGTCGGCGTCAGCTTTTATGTATAGAGTTGATAGGAGAATTGGTTTGTTGGGGGGGGGGGACAACTTTAACCGGTGGCACAATGAAAATGGCATTCATCCATTTGGCCCCGAAGGGGCCAAATAAATGGACGACCGGCGGCACTTTGTAGCAGCCAGCAGAGCAGAGAGCCACTTTGACTCTGTGTAGGCGCCGCCGCTGCCGCCGACGGCACAATGAAAGGACACGGACGACGACGTTCCCCGCCGGTGGACCGAATCGCCGCCGCCGCCCCCGCAGGCAACAAAAAAAAATGCATTAATAAAATGCACTAAAATTGCCAGCCGACTGTCTGTCTGTCTGTCGGTCTGTTTTTTTCACCAAAGTGTCGCTGTGTTAGAAAAAAAATGACAGCCATGAAAAAAATGACAGCCATTAAATTAAATAAAATTAAGACACTTTATTTTCTCTAATAGAACCCCCCCCCCTCCTTTCCTCGTCTTGTAAACGTCGCGATACTGTCCGAATTTTCAAAGCCTCCACCGTGTCGCGACATTTTCGACATTTGCGCCCCGGGAAACAGCGAACATTTCAGAACCAATTAAACTTAGACTTTTAGGAGCACTCAAAAGTTCTTGATTTTACTTTATTAATGTTCGCCAAAATAGGTTATGGTCTTGAAAAATTTATGATAAAAAATGACAAAAATCGGTTTTTTTAAATTTTCGCCATGTCCAATGACGCAAATGTCTGTTAACCAAGCCCCACGAAGGATTAATGACAAATTGAGGGCAGTGGGGTTTTAATGGAGAGATGGATATGGATATGGAATGCATAAAAGTAAATTAACATGATAAATTGGCTATGAGATGATTAGAAAAAAAATTTTACAAAAAAATTCGTTCATTGCTACAAGGGCGAGGGGGGGGGGAGGGGGGGGGACCAGGAACAAATATTTTTCGACATGACACAGCATTGGTGGTGATAAATTGCTATAAAATGATTAAATTTTCGAAAAAAAAAATCGAGGGAGATGGGAGGGGACCAGGAACAAATTTTTTTCGACATGACACAGCATTGGCGGTGATAAATGGGATATTTTCAACAAATCGGCTGGCATTTGCCTGCTGATTTTGATTTGTGTGCGGATTTGGTGACAGCTGCTGCCACTATGATTGACTGAATGACTAGACGACAGGAATTTTGTGCCCGGAGGCGCCAAAATTCGAAAACGATTTTTCACAAAATTGCAAAATTACTATAGAGATCGGAATTTTGAAAAAATCAGGATCAAGATTTTTGAATTGAACCATCGGGACAGGTTTTCGGGATTCGAATCCTTGTTTGACCATGATCCTGATTTTTTTTTCTCAAAAAAACAGGATCAGGATCCTGGCAAAATCTTGAAAGGACACTGACCCCTGTCCTTCCCTAAAATGTAGGCATGGAATGTCGTAAAAAATTTTTTTTTGTTTAAAAAAATATGCAAAATTTTTCTTCTTTTCCTGTCCGAATCGAAAAGTCTGATATTCCAATGTGCGGAAAAGTGCTGTCACAACTTGATGCTGCTGCTTAATCTCGCTTAGGAATTGCGGTAGGTAGACAAAAATATAAGGAGGAAATTTAAGGGCATTTTTTCTTGAAAACTTTAAAAATATTGTCAACCCGTCTTGTCTGTCTGTCTGGTGGGGCGAAATTTTTTTTAAAATATAAATACATTTTAAAGTGACAGCCGTTGCTGTTCTTTCGGACCAGCTGCATTGCCCCCCCCCCCCCTCCTAAAAATTGGTTGGAATTTTTGGACTCTCTCTCTCTCTCTCTCTCTCTGTCTCTCTCTCTCTCTCTCTCTCTGTCTCTCTCTCTCTCTCTCTCTTTTTGTTCAGTGAGAATTTTAGGGGTCGAGGCAAAATGTTTATGTTGGCAATGAATGGGACGGGAGGGCAATAATATTACACATACCGTATTTCCTCTAATTGAGGCCCCGGGGCTTAGTTTTTAATCCCCCTATAGGGGGGCTTCAAATGGAGGGGGCTTTCAATTAGAGAAAATACGGTACAAGGTGTGCTGCACAAAAGGGTTAAAATGAGTGGGGGGGGGGGTTAGCCAAATTTTCAAAAAAAAAAAAATGAAAAAGGGTCAAATTCCGGAATGGG
>JAKKIK010000855.1:0-22280 GCA_024500135.1 Heterodera carotae | reverse complement strand
CACTGTCGGCATTGACCTGGAAAGGGAAGTATTTACCCACGGTCAATTGTACACGGCTTTCTCTCGGGCAACAGACGGCAATAATGTGCGTGTGCGCTCTCATGATAAAAAAAACACATACAACAATTTGAGAGCCAAAAATATTTAGAATAATAAGAAAGGAAAATTTAACAAAATATATACATACATCATCATCGTTAACATAAACAATTAGAATTACATATTATACCGACTAAATTAAAATTACTTACATTTTTCGAAAGTCAAAAATTAATAAGAACAAGAAGTGAGTGATTATGATAAACCAGAAATCACAAATTTGTGAATTTATTTAAATCTAATAAAAACAGAGACAAATCTATCGCATATGACATCCATTTAAATCATCAAACCTGTGATATGTGGACTAAATTATATTATTGGCCTTTTTTAGCGTTTATTTTATATTTAAATCTGTGCCATTGAAGAAAGAAGGAATTATAAGACAAAATTTTCATCCACTGAAAGAGAATACATAAATACATTTTCAATGTGCCAACAATTTGAATTCGACCAAAAGCAAAAGAAGTCGCATAAAAAAAAATTAATTTTTCCCTATGCAATTCAAAATTAAACTAATTTGAATAGTATTCCAATAAAGAATACACCAAGACACTTATTACAACTGTGCTGGGCATAAACCAGAGATCCCATCGAAAATTATCCAAAATAAGCCAATCACTGGTTAAAAATAAGCTTTTGGGTCAAAAATAAGCCAATTTTTTTAAACGATGTTTTGAGGCTTAATCTCGCGTTTTATTCAACAATATCAGTATATGCAACATATTTTTCACCACCAACAACTTTTATTGAGCAATTTGAGGGCTTTAAAACAAAAAGTCAAAAATTATTTTGGTGGGAGGAGGCGGTGCCGATAGGCGCCGCCGGAGAAAATTTGGAAGAAAATGATGGATTTGTTAACAAATTTTGGTCCTTTTTTCATATCCTTTTCATTTTCGAAGGCAAAAATAGAAAGATTTTTAGAAGATAAAAATCGGAATTTTCTTTGGGTTCACAAAAATAAGACACAAAATAAGAACAAAAAGCAGAGATCGTTAAGAGGAATTGATCCGGCGGTGCTCTATGCACCGCCGGGAGAATTTTTTGAATATTTTAGTGAGTCTTGTAAAGATTTTGCATATAAAATCGCTTTAAAAAATATTTACTTTCAAAAATTACCATACAAAATCGGAATTTTCCCTTGGAATCCAAAAAATAAGCCAAAAATAAGCACAAGAAGCTGAAATACGCACAAATCTTACAAATAAGCACTTTTGAAATTTGTAAGCTTTGGACCCTCAAAATAAGCCAAAAGCTTACAAATAAGCACAAATGCGATCTCTGCCATAAACCCATTAGTTGTGGTAAAGGTATTTTACCATATCACTAATGACAAATTTTTAATATAATTGTAAATCTTTAGAAATTTGATTAAAATTATATCAAGGATTACAAAATGCGAAAATCATCTAAATGGCTTGCTTCTTTGTGCAAAACCAGAGTAAGCACGAAATTTCTATGGATCAAAAGTGATCAAAAAACGATTTTATTTTAAAATTACAAAGAATGTATAGATAGACAAATATTAAAAATTTTAAACTGGAACCGGCTAGCCCATTTCTGATTATAACATTTAAAACTTACTGCATATAAAATTGCCGAAATTGCAATTTAAAAGAACTGAGATAAGCCTTCGTTCGTTTAAGAAAGTTTGCTTCAGAATTCATACAAAGAAATTGACAAAAAATGACATTGAAAATTAAAATTAAAGCGTTTTTTAATAAAAAAATTATCATTAGAGACCCAAATAAACATTTATTAAAAGGGATTTTTAAACTTTAATATTCATTATTTCCATAAGAATAAAAGTTTTAAGGCAGACCAAATTAAATACCCATATCGAAAAAGGAAACTTATAAAACATAGGTATGACCTAAAAATTATTATCTAAATTAGTCTACTATTTCTTAGGAACAAGGCAGATATTACCCTAACCGAGTTTCAGTATATGTAGAAGCAACTATTCTAATTTCTTTTGATTATGAAATCAAATAATGAATAAAAATTCTGCTGAAGTGACATTGAAATACTTAATTATTTTAAAAAAACATAAATTTATCCAAAATATCGATATTCTTATAGCAAATAAATAGTTTTGAAAAGAATTAAATTGTTTTTTCATTAGGCAGTTCTTTTTTCAATCTTGTGAATAAATTGGCTGAAAAATCATTTGAAAATATTAAATAAAAAACATATAAATAAATTTCCAATAAACAAGACTAATAAGGCAAAACTATTATTTAAATATTCAGAATATTTTGATAACAAAAAATAATTTACAAATTAATCTTATTCTAAAATAAAATTTTGTTTGTACAATTTAAAACTCTTCATTACCGAAATAATAATCGTCATCAATCGCATGAATAAATCTTGGATCTCTAATAAGAAATAATTTTGCAACTGAACTAGTGAATCTGCAACTGAAACTTCAATATTGGGAAGATTAGTAAAGACGTCAAAAGCGAAATTAATGATCCATACGACTGGTTCAAAAAAAATTCCAAGGATAATCCGATTTCGAACAAAAGGAATGATAAATTTATGTTCATCGGGAAAAACTTGAACTCACAGATGTATACCCAGATTTACAATTATAACACTTTTGAAAATTGCCACTTAAATTGTTACGCAAAGTAATTTGTTAAAAGTTTATCATGCTAAAAGAAGATTTGCAGACATCGTTCGTGGTATTTTCTGCTAGTAGAATTGTCAACAAGATTCTAGCAAGAGCGCGAAAGTGGCACTTAAGATAAAAACGATCGAGTATCTATGTATCAAAGTTAAAAATTGAATATAATTTTAGTAGTTTAGTTTCTGTCCTAAATGCATGAAAATCTTTTGTTTTGTAAACGTTAAAAATGTCTCAAAATAGTGAATGTAAAAATAATTTGATAAATAAACTTTTGAATTAAAGCAAGTTAGAAAAGAACAATAAAAATTAAAGATAGAAAAAATTATATGAAAATTGTAAAAGTCGTAAGTCCAATTCAAAGAATTAAAATAAAAATAAGATTATTATTTCAGACCACATGACACAACATAATTTTCTTATTTTTAAAACATGAAATCAATAATTTGGCGTAAGCAAATAAAAAATTAAACTGAAATAAATTTATTTAAAGTTGAGGAAAGAGAAATAAATAAACTTTAAACTACAACAGTTTATGTAAATACCTAATGAAATATTAAAAGGGAACAACGAATATTTTGCAAAGTCATGGTAGTATTCATGGTAAATATCAAGAATGAATTAATTAGATAAGAAACAATATTTGCCAATTAAAAATCAATATTTGCCTTCTAAGATTAAGCAATATTTAAAGTTTACAGAGAGTGGCTGCACCATTGACAAAGCAATTCGTACTTTAAAAAACATACATTGCAAGATGTATTTGTTCAATTAACAATTCTTAATTTTCCAATACAACAGTATAAAAATTAATTCAAATAAATGTTACTATTTACCTGTTTAACTTTATAAAATTTTGTGTTAATAAACAATTTTGCAGTTAGAATTATAAAAAGACAATAATATTAGATGTTCAATCAATAATGCTTTAAGTAAACAACAGCATAAGAATGTAGATAAAGACATCTCCTGAAAAAAGGATTTGTTTAATCATTTCAATTTGTATAAATTTAATTAACTTGTTTTCAATAAGGAAACGGAAAACACCATTATCCTATTAAAAAAAATCTTACATGACATTAAAAATTAGGTCATGAGCAACCAACCAAACTTACCTCACAAGCGACCTCTCACAATTAAGAAATAAGCAAGCGAAGATTTATTTATTCAATGAATAAATAAGAGCATTAGTAATTCTGTAATGTGCAAAAATTGTATCAAAAATTAACACTTAAAAAGACAACAAATAAATAAATTTAAAAAATTGATCAACTACACAAAAATTCATCACTGCTATCACTTTGGCAATAATAATCTGGCGTGCGAGAGGCTTTAATAAATTGATATTTTGTTTTTTAAAGAATCGAAGCACGAATCAGATCTGCTGATTTTAGCTTATAAAAATATATTTATTTATTTAATAACAAACAAAATCAAAAAGGACAGACAATTTCAAGGAAATTGTGCTATTTTTCAACCTTAGTTCAGGAACAAAAAGCGCTATTGCAGAAAAAAAAAGGATTAAATCTCTGACTTAAATTATAAAATAGTTTAAACAGATATTAAAAATATTATGAAAATTAGAATCATTGATGAGTAGAAAATAAAGAACATGATAAAATTGTTTGATATATTCTGTATAGAAAAATAAAAGTGTAAAAAATTACCAATTTGAAATACTAAATAATATACCGAAAAAAGTTTAATTTTTGATAGTGAAAAAACAATTGACACAGCAAAAGCATTATGATGCTTGTCGGGAATATAAGAAAAAAATAAATAAATATATGCCTATAACGTCTGTAAATGCAAAAAATGAACAATTAACTTGGAAAAATTGAAAAAGCAAATTTAATTTAATAATTTTAAAAGACAGTTGCCTTTGAATTTAACAATTCGGGAAACTTTTGCAAGATAAGATTAATTTAGCAAAATAAATATAACTCTAAAACTGAACTTTTTGACTACTTTGAACAAATTTTTTTATTATAGGATAAGGAAAAACATAAAATTCTTAAACGAAATTATGAGCTAAATTATAAACTTTAGGCCTGATTCTAATTCAAAAAATACATTATAGTCGCGTAAATTCTTTTTATGCGTAAAAGCAAAAACATTTAAGGGTTTTTGAATAAAATTTTTAAAAGCATAAAACATCCATTAATTAATAGTTTCTTTTCATAAATAAAATGTCTGAAAGTAGATAATGAATATCTTTTCATCATTGCTCATCGGTGTTATGTGATCAAATTTCCAAAAAATTCAAGTGCGAAATGCTGATTAAAATAAAACATTAAAAAAATCGATCAAATAAATTACTTTTTAGTAAAAATAATTGTGTTCCATGTATGATTGACAGATCGATGTAATGAAAAATAGATTTAAAGTGATGTGCTGGAAATTAAAAGGAGAAGATTTTGGCAGGTTTCTTTGTTAGGAAATGGAATAATCTCTATTGTTCACAATAATTTTTTCATTATGAATAATTTTTATGTAGATTCTTTAGTCTTACTCGAAGAAAGGACTGCATTATATCCTCATAATAAAATTTATTAAAGAAATTTATTAAAAATAATTTGATTACTTTTGAACCAATTTTAAAGATAAACAAATAACAAATTAAATATAAATCTTAAGTTTACTTATTATAACTTATAAAATATTAATTGAAAATAATACTTTCATAGTAGAGATTGATTCTTATTAAAAAAGACGATTAGCATATCGTAAAACCAAATTATTACTATTAACTAAAAATCGAAAATTGGATGTAAGTTTGTAAGATAATCATTATTGAGAAATCACAGACTTGCTATGGGATAACGACGTACAAGCAACAATTTATGATCATTTTAATAACTAAAACAAATAACTTTATAAGCCATTTTTGTCTTAATTAGACAATCTGCTATTTTCTCTGTTTGTACATTTTAATGTGGTAAATGTGAAGTAATTAATTAAAACACATAAGTGATTTTTTCTTTCAAATCGTCATCAAAACATTACAACACAAAGTACGAAAAATTAATTGTGAAAAGTCCACTATTGGTGGACATTTTGTTCCGTTTAAAAAACAAAGGCCAATCGTGAAAAGTCAAGTATAAAAATTATTTGGTGGAGATTTTGTCCCGAGATTAAAAACCGATCAATCTTTTCTTTAACCAAGACCTTTTAAAAGATTAAAACTTGTTTAACATTTCTTTTATTGTTATAAGTTATGTATTAAAGTTATCACAAACAAAATACATATATATATTCAACTTATCGTTAGTGCAACCATATCATCAAACTAGCCAACAAATTAGAACACACAAAATTTTATTTATTGTATAAAATATTTGAAAAATTCAATAAAGATTAATGAAGATAATGAATGGACTCCTTTTCCTCATGCAGATACCACCGAAACTAATGAAAAAAACAATGTGAATGGTGGCTTTCAATGTGATCATGCATAGAAACATATAGTTTAAAAGATATCTTCCGATAAATAATTCGAGATCATATGAACGAGTAAAAAACGGATGTTGAAAAAAGTTAAAATTACTTGTTATAAATAATATTTTTAGACATCAAGATATTTCTCTAATGGAAGCCCTCCCGTTTTGATTTTAAAAATAATTTAGTTTTAAATTTAGTAATTCTGACCCCTGTCAAAACATTAATTAAAATAAAGTATAATTAAGTTAGTGGTTGAGGGTAACAAAATCAATTGTTGTATTGCAATGAGCAGAACAACCCACTCTGACAAGTGGCATTGGTCATTGCAGAGTGGACACTTGCGGTTCGTTTTAATTTGGAGGTCAACTCCACTCTGTTCACTCTCTAACACTACTCTTCTTTTTGGTTACACTGCTGGAGTTGAGTCAGAATAATCATTGTCCAACCGGATCCCGAAAACGTAATTCTTAGTGCAGCCATTTAAAAGAAAAATTAAAGTAAAAATTTTACTTAGATAAACAAATTTGTCATTTTAAAAGCATCCAATAAATTGCTTTTGTAAAATAACGCTTTATGTACCCAAAATCTAAAAATAGATAATTTCAAATAGATTCTTTATTAAATTAAAATTTTATTTCAAAAATCATTTTACATAGATGTTTAGCCAAGTTTATTATGCTTAACTCAAAGAAGAGTGACAGCACATATTTGTGCGAATAGAAAGAGGGATTTATTTAAAATGAATTATAAAATTAAAACTATTTGAATTTTATACCATAATTATTCAAAAATAACAATTGGCTAATTATTAACCTTTATTTAAAATCCAAATAAAATAAATTCTATAAATTTAATATCAGAATTATAGCGTGTCTGAAACAATAATTTTCATGATTATAATTTTTATAATAATTTTCATGATTATAATTTTTATAAGTGATATAAAGATTCAGACAATAAAAATAATATTCATTTGTTGGAGCACATTAGCCAAGTGATATTTTATAACATATTCTAAAATATATTACAACAATTGTCCAATTGCGCAACGCTATTTAATTTCAGTTTTTCCTAAACCCTTACTGAATTGTCAGCAAAGGAGGCAGATCGTTATAAAAATATCAAACAAATTTGTTTTATTAAAAAACCGCCAATAAAAAAAAACAATAAAAGCAAAAATATGTAGAGGAATTATTATATGCTTTATAGAAAGTGTGCAATAAAACAACATTGAATTCCAGATTGACATGCTTAGCTTAGCATGGACGGTTTATTCAAATTATTAAACAAACATTTCCGCTATTATAAATAGCTTTTCATAGCTAACAAACGGAAATGACAGTCATTTTTACACAAAAAAGACAGAAATGCACTAATTTAAGATTGCATCCAATTTTCACTTTAATGTAATAGAAATTAATAATTTTAAAGTGTTAAAAATTAAAGATTTAGAATATTTTTGAAAATTTTTTAATCAATTTAATTAATAAATCGCACAAAAAAATCACGCCATCTTAAAAAAAAGAGAATTAATGTTTGCCCCAATCGAGGGAAAACTACGAGTCACATGGAAAAATACCCCTGAAGATGCCGCGAATTCGTGAATAGAATTATAAATAAAAATTTACTAAGAATTGTAGTATAAGTAATTTAAATACTAATACATATTTTATATTATATACATGAGAAAATATCAATACAGATATTAAAAAATCTTGTCTTCATTAGGGCATTTTAAGTAATTAAAATTTGACGAGTAAAAAATCAAAAAAAGTAAACCCATAATGAACCTAAAATAATTAAAAACTGAGTAAATCACACCAGATTTTTTCAATTAGAAACACTATAAGGCATATAATAAATACATATTAAATACTCTAAAAATTTATAATGTGAAAATTATTATAATGAAAATCGGGAAAGTCACGCGTATAAATATCATTTAAAATACAAGAAAAATGATTAACAAACTTTGACTATAAATTTACATCTTCAACAATTAAAAATTTCAGTTTTATATTTTTGATCAAAATACATATATGAAAAAATAGAGAAAATAGTCAACAATCATCAAAATAACTATTTATTACATGTAAGGAGTATTCGTTGTTCTGAAACCATCTCTTACACTTCGAAGCATTTAATTATTTTAAGACATTCAAAATAATATCCAACGCATAAAATTAAATTTCAATAAGAAAAATTTCCATAATCAATGAACAATGAATAAAATATTCTTGAGTCCTAGAGAAATATTTAAATTTAAAAATTTGGAATAAAAGAAAAGAAAGAATCGTGATGAATTCCAAAAAGAAATAAAATTAAAGTATGGGCCATAAAAATAACATTTTTTCGCATATAGCAATTTGAGAGCCACAAATATTTAGAATAAAATAAAAGGAAATATAACAAAATGTACACCATTACCATCGTTAGCCCAAACTATTGAAATTAAATATTTTACCGAGAGAATTTAATTACTTGTCTTTTCGAAGTCAAAAATTAATAAGAACAAGAAGTATGATAAAAATGTGGAATAAAAATTAATTTAGCGTTTATTTTAAATTTAAGTCTATAGAATTTTAATTTATTTTTATTGATATATAAAACTTTGGAATTTATTCATTGCGTTTGAGTTCCGCATCTTGGTATCAAAATATATATTGTCTTTCTCTTTGTCTAAATTAAATTAATTGTGAATAAAGAAGGAATTAATTATAAGACAAAAATTTGCATCCACTATTCACGAACTAATAAACAAAAAATATATAATAGTTTAAAGAAAAAATATTAAAATACAATTATAGATATTCCTATGAAGACAAAAAGATAAAGTCATTGCTAATTAAAAAAGTTTTGGTTATCGAAATAGTTGAATTGAAATAAAGTTATTTGAGAAAAAAATCTTGATTATATTAAATATGTACCAAGCAAATATTAACCAAAGTGAAACAACCAAATAAGATGAATACAACAATTTGATCACAACTTAAATCTCACGAGATAGTTTAAACATATGTTCGGAAGTACCAATCACACGAATACTAAACTTATGCCAAAAAGTCGACATTTATAAAATGTCAAATATGTTGAATGGGTAATTACATCCCCTTTTTTATTAATATATCTGAATTTATTGGTTATATCTTTACATGCACTAGTAATAGGTAAAAAATATTTTTAAAAATGCAAATAAAGCAAGCAAAATGTATTGAAAATCGAATTTATTCTTTTATGTATGTTACCTAAATAAAATCCATTATCCAAAATCTTTAAAAATATGATTTGCACAAAAATCAGTCTTTTTCTCAACTTCTATAATTATTGTGTCATAATGGTGTCTGGTCCAGAGATGTCCCGTTCCGGGATCATCCGGCTTATGCCGGCGTCCCTTTTCAGGTACGCGATAAGCGACCCTGAAAACCATCTAAACTTATTTTTTGGCTGTTTAAAAGTTGAATTTTGGTATATTCAGACTAATTTTCTAGTAAAAACTTTGAAATCCGCAAACTCAAGACCAATTGGATTTTGTTATTTTTTAAAAATATAATATAATTTATAAAAGTCAATATACAGCAAAAAATTACTGCTAATATCACTATTTTTCTTTTTCTCTCAATAAATTAGGAAGCTTGAGAGTTCTCTACCACATCGATGGATTGGATATTGCGATGAGTCATATTTGTGTGGGGAGGAGGGTGGATGTCATCGATGTAATTCCATTTTGTTCCACATCGATTTTACGGAGACCAATCGTCTGTTCCCTCTTTTATTTTTACTGTTTGGACTATAAATTTTAAAAGAAATTGAAGATTTAATAATATATAAATAAATTGTAAAGGCTATAATTAATATATGCTAAGCAAAATTAAAGATTATTTGTTAAATTAAACTTTTTGTTCGTAATTGGAAAAACAGATTTAAATAAATAGAAATTTATTATTTTGTTAGGGTGTTTAATGAAATTATTTTTTCATATAATTTACTAATTGAAAGCTTTTATTCAAAAACGCAGCTATTATGGAATTTGAATATTAAATAATTATAGCAATATTGGCGACTTTAAAATTTGTCTGGGTACAAAAGTGTTTGAGATTTTGTTTGAGATTTTTTATTTGTTACGGCTTTTCTCAAAAAAATATAATTATTTTTTAAAAGAACGCCAATATATAATATCCATATTCATAAACTTCTTCACAATATCTATGTTAAAAAATGATAAACAGATAAAAAGATTTAATTAATGTAACTGAATGCTAACTGAAATGCAGCATTGTATCGTCAACAAGATAACGCGAGTAAAACGAACAAAATAATTAATACACTTTATCAACATTAAAAGCCTACAAACAATTAATGCAAAACCTTTAAAATATTAAAACAATTACATATTATTGCGAACATATTTTGAATAAACATAAAAATAACAAATTCTTAAATATATTGGAAAATAATTATCAAATTAACTAAGTATCTGATGTTAGAGATTATAAATAAACAACTTAAGTACCGAAAAATTAATAAGAAATTCGATTGGTTGCTCATTAATTAAATAGACTTAAACTATCCTGGTTATGATGTATACAAAATTCGGGAAAAGATTATCTCGGTAATTGATAAAAAAATTCGTAGTCTAGGGCAAATTTCTAGCCTTTATTTTAATTTATATAAAGTTACAATTCAATCTAAAATCAATGCCAATTGTTCAATAATCATCAGAATAATGAAAATGATGTTCATACAAATTATTAAGCCTGCTTGTCTTTTATTTGGGAACTTTAAGCTTATTATTATCAATGTTAAATTAAATATTAACTCACTCTTGAAAAAAAGCTTCCGGATAATTGTTGCCTTAAAAAATATAAACTTATCAATAAATGATTGTTTATATTCGATCAAAATTCAAGGCAATAACGTGCGAATACAAAGCCAAATTCTTTCTAAGAAATAAATATATAAAAATGTATTACAAATCATTCATTGTTCAAAAACAATACTCGGGCTGTGAAAAATTTGAGATTTTCTACGGATTAAGCTGCATCTTTGAAGTCACTTTGTTGATCCAGAAAAATATTTTAAAGCAGTCCAACTGTTGATTTAGAAAATTCATTTTTCAACCCAACAAAAAATAATAATTTCCAGAAAAATTTACAAATATTATATCATAACAATAAATAAAAAATTTTGTTTAAACTAAATTATTCTTTAAATGGATTAAAACATAAAATGAAACCAATAAGAAAAGAACTAATATGTATGATTAAAGGTAATTGTTTTGCACAATATTCATTAGAAGTTATTGAGTCCACAACTTAATTTGATAATTTTTATAGAGTTCAACCAATTAAAAGTGATTTTTTGATATCTATCTGGTATACATTAAAATCTGCAAGTAGATTACGATATATAATAAATAAAATTAAAAAGCTTTCTGTTACGACTTCAAGCGAAACAGAACAATGTAACAAATAAAAATATAATAAAAACCATTTCAATAAAATTTATAAAGAAAAATAATCATTAATATCACCTATTTTCTAAAAAAAATAAATTTAGAATTAAAAAAAATCAACATCATCCAGGGACATAATAATCTGAATATTTGAAATTTCTAAAAAATAAAATAACAATTTAATTCGTTTTTTATCAATACTTTGTCTAAATTAAGTAAATTCAATTACATTTATTATAGGGAATGTCGTTTAGCGTATATAATCTCATTGCTTCGCTGTTGTTGTGGTTTGACAGTACAAGTTATTTAAGCCATATTCTAGGACAATAATGCACTTATCAGCGGCAAAAAAAGGACATTCACACATTAAAAATCTTTAATGACAAATTAAGAGAATATGTGAAAAATTAAAACAAAATCAAAGTTAAAACCCTTAATGTGATATGGAAATAATAAGAAATTAATTTTTTTCTGTCTACAAAGAGCACAATATAAAAAATAAAACATAAATAAATTAATAGAAAAAATTCTAAACTTGATAATGTCATGAAACCCTAGCAAGTTTTTATTTTATTTAAATATATTCCGTAATTATTTGCAATATGTTTAAATATAATCGGTAAAATGACGAATACGAAAAATTAAAAATATAAAAACTAAAATTGCAAATTTCCAAAAATGTTTTCCAAAAAAACTTTTATTCAAGCAAGTCGAAACAAAGTTGATTGAAATTGCTATAATTATGGCAATGTAAGTAAAAAAAAAATTTAAGCATAATAAAATTTTAAATAAAAATTCAAAGAAAAAGTATAAAATTTATACATACTAAGTAGATTGCTGAATTATTAATAGGGCTGTCAAAAAAGGGCAAATGTCCTTTTTTTGCGCATGTGCTTCGGTATTAAACATGAAAAACATGTTTTCCACTTGGTTTGAAGCTTCTACGTTGAGTTTTATTATGCCTTTTTTGGTTCCCTTTTTGACATTTGGTGCTAACAGAGATGATGAACGTAATGAGAATAGCCCGAAATCAATTTCTGTTATAAATATGTACGCGGCTAGTATGCAGTGCCCATAATTTGTTGTATTGGCTTGGTGTTTTTGCCATTTACTTGGGTCGAGTAAACTGTCCTATTTTGGCTTATCTGCGTGCAATCGCCTACGGAAAGCCATTAAGCAAACTAGTTGGACTTAAATTTGTGATCTTAGGGAGTAAACGCACATTTTTGTTAATCTCTAGAATTATTATGTCGACTGTCGGATCGTTCACTGTCGGATTGTCCAATGTCGGATTGTCCGGGAGCCGGTTTTACTAAAAGAATAAATTAAGCTAGCAAAAAAAATTTTTTTAATAAAAATCTATTAAGGTGTAAATTTTCAACAACAAATTCCTAGCAAGCAATAATACACATGGTGGCATTTAGTTTATGACTTTCAAAATTTAAAAATTTAACAATGAATTAAAATAATATTAAATAAATGCTTTTGTTTAAATACCCAGGGATCGAAATTAAAAAGAAAAATGGTAATAATTGGGTTTCTCTAATGTGCGCTTAGCTTGAAAAATTAACGGGTAAATATTAGGTCGATCGCAAATCCATACCTTGCAAAAAGTTTTGGAAGGGCCTGAAAATTGTGTAACCACTATTTCCACATTCGATAAATTAATATAAATTTATTCAAACGAGTTTATTAACAAACTAATTAATCCGACTAAGTGATATTTGCAAAACCTTTGTAAAAAATAATTAAATATATAAAAAAGGTAATTAAAATTAGATAATCAGTAATGAAAAACAGAGATCGCAAAAAAGGTAAAATTAATAAGGTATACACTTTCCATTGTTTTTTCAACAATATTCCAATCTTTAAGATCTGAAAATTTGTATGGTATTAAGTGATTGAAAGAAATATCTGATGAAGGGATTAATATTGGATCACATTTTGCTGAGAAGTCGGTACAAAGTGTAAAAAGGGCTCCACAACAAAGAAGTGCATTTCTTGTAAAGCTTGGCTGGGCATCGGTACAGTAAACAACATTAAATAAAAAGGTCAAGCGCAGACAAAGTCACCCTTTTAGAGTCTAAATTTTTATTTAAAAAAAGGATATACAATAAAAATAATCCTAAAATAAGACTGAATGGATTATAGATAATATTAAATAAAATACACTATAGTAATGTATCGAATAAATTTAGGCAATTTAAATTTATTTAAGTTTGTATAAATTATAAAAAGTAAGTAATATATTGATACCTAATATACGTTTACACGAAAAATCAAAAAATTACTAAATAATATATCTAAGTGAAGAGAACCAGCGAAAGAATTTTCGCTTTCACTATCTTTTAAATTTATTTTAAAGAGAAAACCTTAACTATTTTTAATTAATTTTCAAAAATTAATAAAAGACAAAAAATTTGTAAAATTTATTTAAAGTATAATTGATAAATATGCTTTGAAGTTCTGTCTACACTATTTTTCTATAGTAATTTACTTACTTACAGCAAAAAGCTTATTAAATAATTCTCTAAAACTCTATACAATAATTAAAAAATAATAATACAAAAGGCTAAAACAATAACGTATTGCAATAAAGTGCAGACATATTGCATGTTTATTTGTCGTAATTTAAAAACAGACGAAATTGTCCTAAACACGATTTGGAATAAACGCTAATTGTAAGTAAAATTTATTAATTTAGTAACGGATCCAATATTGCAGTTTTTAAAACACGCAAAATTACTTCTTCTGAACAAATTTTCGTCTTCAAAATCCCAATTTTACTACTGTTCATCACTACACCCGTCGAAGCTTAGGCGCCATGGTATAATGGTTGAAGTTGGAAAAGCGGTATTCGAGATGTCATCGAAAAATAAATTTAAATCAAAAATCTAAGAGTTTTGTTATAATGTAATTTCGCAAATAAAAGTTGAATTCGGCACGTAATATATAAACAATGTAAATCAAAATTATTAATGTCATGAAAAAAATGATCAAACATAACAAATTAGAGACGGACAGTTCATGTTGCCGAATGGCAATAAGAAAGTAATCAATGGTTTTTACGAACTGATTTGAGAACTAAAACCAAGCTTGTAGATCACATATAACCGTGAGACCTCCATAATAAAGATAAGATAAAAAAAACAAAATTTAACTAATTAAACTGCACAAAAATTGGTTTTTACTTTCAACTGTCATCATCTGTAAAATATTTCCACGTTTAATGTGCTCTATTTAAATAAATTTTATCAATCGTCCGAGTCCAATAAAAGTAATTTATTTATAGTTTTTAAATATGTACTTAGATTAAAGAAAATAAGTGTAATGTTAAACATTTTCAAGATTTTATAAACGAACAAATTTAGATAAGCTGATGTTTTTTTTTAATTTTAGCGTAAACAGAGAGACAAATTCAAAAACAAAAGGGTTTCGGTGTGTAAAACTCAAAGACAGATGCACTCTGGATAAAGAAAGATTAAAAACAAGAAGAATAAATAAAAGCTGAAATATTCTAAGAAGAATAAATCATTTTATATAGTAAAATAATTTGAGATGAAGGAAACGAGGATCAACTTTTTTTTGCAATTTCAAGCACTCTAGACTCTAAGAAATATCCAAGACTAACAATGAATCCAAATAAATATATGTTCACTTTGATCAATTGGATTAATTGAATAAGTGCAATTAATTTCAAATGGCTAAAGCTGAAATATTTTTTTGTGTGTTCGAAAACGGCACTATTACGACTTTAATCGACGGATTAAGAACTCACACGTCACGCCTATTAAAAATTTCCAGCAAGATTAAAATTAAAAAATATTAATATTAGAGAATGGAAATAGTAAATAAATTTAAAAAATAACCAAAAAACACAATAAATCTTTACTTATTCTTACCTTAATTGTCGTCTATTGATAAATATATTAATCAATAAAACCGAGTTCACTCAACGAATTATAATGGATTGTCAAACTTTACATCAAATTTACGGTTAATTGCATAAAATAAAAGGGAAAATAATGCTTCAGTCAACATGAACTTAGTCATTAAAAGAAATAAATATAGAAGCGTATATGAATTCAAATTAAAAAAATACAATTTGGACAAAAATCGTAAGTTTTCGATGAAGATATTAATTATAGGCAACAGCAATCAAAAATAACTAGTAGATTTTTAAAAAGTTCGTTCAACCAACTCACATGACAAAATTCTGTCCAGTTCCTACATTTTTAGAAACATAACACATGCCAAAATTCTGTCATACAGTAATCTACAAAAAATAACTTGTGATTTTCTGCTGATTGTAACCTTTGTAGCAGGTCAAATGGGCTCTAAACGCAAGAATGATTCCACTTTCTTCAACCAACTCACATGACAAAATTCTGTCCAGTTCCTACATTTTTAGAAACATAACACATGCCAAAATTCTGTCATACAGTAATCTACAAAAAATAACTTGTGATTTTCTGCTGATTGTAACCTTTGTAGCAGGTCAAATGGGCCCTAAACGCAAGAATGATTCCACTTTCTTCAACCAACTCACATGACAAAATTCTGTCCAGTTCCTACATTTTTAGAAACATAACACATGCCAAAATTCTGTCAAATTCTTAAGCCCATCCCAGTGGTTGTTTTCCAAAAATTGGGTACAACCGCCTCGCTTCCCATTGGCCCCTTCCACAAAACGCGAATCGATTTTCTTGGGTCAGCCGCCTTTTCAAAAGCCATAATTCGGTATTTTTCCAAATATTTCTGAATCTGCGGCAAATGTTCAACTCCATAACTGTTTTGATCTCCAATCTTTGAAGCACGTAGAAGTTCAAATGCTGCCTCCCTTTGCCTCATCATGTTGTTCATAAAACGACTAAATGCATCTTTTTCCATTTCCAAATAGTTCCTTGCCGCCGTCAATGCATAAAACAAGCAAAATTTATCATCGTTCTTGATCCTAAAATAAAAGTTATTTTTGTTTATTTGTTATTTGCTCACAAAATTCTCTGATTTTCCTTAAATCCAAAATCAAATTTATGAACGTTTCTCGGCCCCTCTCCAGTTGGAAATGTGATGCAGGTGACCTTCATCTCAATCGGCTCCGACAGAAAAATTGTTCGCTTGCTTTCCTTCCCATCCTTTCCTCCACTATGCCCCAGTTTGTTGATCTCCTCCATGACGACGTCCGCATTATTTTGCGGGTAAGGCCGGTACGGCAAGTAAAGTGGGTAGTCAAGCCCCGCACCCATCAGCACCACTCCAAACTTATTCACCTTCCGCTTCATTGTTTCCTCCGTTTGTTTAAAAGCCGCCGTTATCATCTCATCAATGGCATCGCGAAGTCGCTCATCCGGTTGCGGCGTATCCGGGTTGATCACAAATTTGGTAACATTCTTTGTAAATCCAAACTTCTCGCAATTGGTAGATTGATGATCAATAAGTTTATACAATTCCGCCGGAAAATTGTTTCCAATTGATCGGAAGTCCCATTTCTTGGCCGATGCCCCGCCGACTTGGGAGTTGACGCGTTTCGAAGACATTTTCAGCAAATTGGCAATTAATAAAATAATAAGGAGGAGAATTTATTTAATAAAATGCGGAAGTGAGTTTTTAAAGAGAGAGGTTAATTAGCGTGTGTTAAATTAGCGATATTCAAATAAATGAATGGGAAGGAAGCAGCGGAGAGCGGGGTTTATATAGGCTGGAAATATTGCGAAATAATTTGACTGGTTTATTTTGATTGAAAACTCAATGACCTTGAGAATAGTCTGACAGATTGCGAAATAAGCCGTTTGATTGACAGGTGTGGCTTATTTTTGCGTTTTTGAACGGCAGATGATTAATTACCTTTATTTTGAATTTGATTGACAGATATGGCTTATTTTGTTTGCCAATGACCTTGCACATTTTTGAATGGCGGATGATTATGGGAATCAAAAAGCATCTCACATAAAAGTTCGGACTGCCTCTTTTTACTCTCAATATTTTTTATTGAAATAAACTTTTTGTTAATTCTTTTTCTGAATATATAATTGTTGTTTTCTAATTTTAATTTCTTTACATTCTAATCTTAACTGTTTCTACTTCATTTCTTTATATCTTTTGCAAAATTAATTTCATTACAACATAAATTTATTTTTTTCGTAAATTTGGAATTATTTTATGATGAATCTCAGTCGTAACCAAAGAATTTTTTGCTACTCTTGCCATAACTACTTTCTTGTTTAAAGACATTTGGCAAGTGGAAAAACATTGAATGCGTTGGCAGCATGGGAATTTGTTGTTAAATATTGTACATTCTAATTTTTTTAGCAAACAAATATCCATAATTTATATTGTAATTTGTATAATAAAGTTTATTATTCTTTTTTTATGTTTATTTGAGTTAATTGTTCGCATTCTTTTCACAACAAGCACTCATGCATTGCACACAAAAGACAATTAACATTTGATTCATCTCATGAATTGAAAAGGATTTGCTGATCATTATTTGTCAGGAATTTTTTGCGTTTAAAACCAATTAATTAATTAGAAAAATTTATTATTCTTTATACAATTGAACGGTCAATTTGAAATTGATTTGTGGGCTATATGTAAAAATTTTTGGTTCATTTTTTGAATTCTTCCAGCCATGTGCGGTATTCTGTCTGTTTTTAAATCATTGGTCCGCGTGCTTGTGTATCAATCTAGTTAGGCAATTCTTAACTGCTTTTTACTGTAGGTTGTATTTTTTTTAATAGTCAATTCGAACAATATTAAATGCTTGCGGTTATCGCTTCCAGTGATTCAATCCGCGATTAACTATTTTAATTAAAATTGTTTTTGTTTAATTTTAGCGTTTCTTCTTTACACATATGTTTAAAGATTAAATCGATTAAAATTAACTGGATTAAAAAAGTAAAAATTTGCATCTATTATGCCAAAAATAAAATTATCAATGTATTTGAAAATTAATTTTACAGACTAATAAAAAATATACCAATGAAGATTAAAGAAAAAATATACTATACATACCTATGAAAAAATTGTATTGGATGAAATAATTAAGAAAAAAAAATTAGATTTCCTTTGTCGATGACTTCGCATACTTTTTCGCTGTCGGCACAGCGCCTTTTGTCATATAATTAATTTTACCAGAGCACAACAAGCAAAACAATATTATAACAAAGTATTAATAAATAATCACCAAATAATTTGAACTGTTAATAAAAAACACCAAGAATATCGCTGTTTGTTAATCATAGCGTTTGTGTAATGAATTAAATTACATATCATGCTGTACAAATCTTGTTTTAAAATTATTTACAAAACCAAAAAAAGCTTGCTAATCAATATCTTGATAAAAGATTTGATACGATAATTTACACTATTAAAGAAATCTCTCAATTATACTTCTTGAAATTTAAAAATTATCTAGACAAAAATTTTAGTGATCACATATTATCGGTTAAGGCATATTACCAAGAAAGAGTTTTAGCGAAATGTTTTTTGCGCTTAAAATAGTAAACATAATATATTATTAAAACTGGTTAAACTGAACTAATAACAAAATGAATCAAATGTATATTACTAAGAACCTATAATATTATAAAATTATAATAATTAAACGCTTCGGTCAGCCCGCATTGTTTCTTATCGAAAGCAGATTATTCATAGGTATTTAATATATTTAAATTCTGCTGAATAATATTTTTAAATATGGCAACTTTTTAATGCAATGCCGCAAAATATTGCTTATTTTGTAACACAGACTAACATGTATTTAAAAAGAAAAAAGCGCTCTAATTTCGTAATAAATTCAATAAAAGAAGAATAAAGCCCTTAATTATATATTGTGATATGTAAAATATTGCAGTATATTTCAAACATAAAAATTTAATATAACAACAAAGGAATACAAAAATAACTATAAAAGTATCCAGATGAATTCTGGTTCTGAATATTGGAAAAAAGAATTATATGTGAAAACATATACGATTGAACGATTTTGCTGTACCCATTTTAAACTAATACAACCGGTGATCGAAAATCTTCAAGGGTCAGAGATGTCCTGGACTTTGACACGGCACAATCAGCATCTGTTGGTCCAACCCGACAACAATCTCTACAACGAGGCTGATTTAACAATTTTGATCAAACGAAATCTAATAAACAAAATTTTTACATTATGGATAAAAATTTTATTCGCAAAGAAGTGGCATAATTTATACTTTCGTTTTGCAACGCATTGCAAAAATGTCAATTTTGGTTTTATTCATCGACTTTTTAAATTAAAACAAATAAGTTTTAATTCTATTCACGATAAGGTTCTTAAAATTTTTATATGGGCAATGAATTTTATGCAAAAATTACAATAAATTTTTTTTTAATTTCAGTGAAGAAAACGTTTGTTTTTGGATTATCGGATGACATTAGTAATATAAATTGTGATATGCTTTAAAAGCTCTCGATTTCTTTTAACTTAGTACATAAAAATATTATGTCAATCTTCAAACTAAAGCAACAAAAATAAAATTAGCATAAAAAATGAATTGAACAAATATACAAAGTAAATGCCTAAATCTATGCGATCATTTAAAATATCATTAAGAATTTACAAAAAGTAGATAAGCATAAACACATTTATTTTTGGGAAAAAATATTGAATTACCAAAAATTAAGAAGACGGCAAAAATACTTAAAATAATTTGTCTACAATATTAATTTACAATAAACTATTCTTTATCACTTTTCTATAGTAACTTTTGCTAATGCAGACTTTAAAGGCATAAATGGAATGAATAGCATAGCTATAGCTTCAACCAATAAAAATCAATAAATTTTGAGGTTTAATATTAAAATTATTTACCTAATAGAACCAAAATAAATTACAAATTTTAAATTATTAATATACTAATTATAGATCAACAAAACGTTAGGTTATTTAAATTAAGAACACATTTAAAAAGTCGATATTCGAAAAGCTTCGCAAAAGAATATCATTAAGTGCAATGTGCAATCAAATAATGACAAAAGTTCTGCTGGCCCGTTTGCATTAGAGACCAAGGCAGACAAAATGAACCGTTCAGAAATATATACTATAGAGAGAAAATTTCGAGAAACGCGCGATTGAAGTCAAAGTGCCAGGGCGCGGATCAAAACTCTTGGCTGCGGATCATTTTTTTAATTTTTTTTTGGCCAACCGGATGTCAAAATTCTTGCCAACCAAGATTAAGAGCATGCCGACCAAGGAAAAGGCTTGCCGACCGATAGAAGAGCTTTGCAAATTTTGTAAAATTTGCAAAGTCTCTATATAAGGGTGCAGACTCCACTCATTCTTTCAAATGGAAAGCTTGCCGACCAAGTGAAAGCGTGCCGACCCAGTGAAAGGCGTGCCGAACGAGTAAAAGCGTGCCAACCAAAGAAAAGAGTGCCCACTGACTAAAAGCGTGCCGACCAAGTGAAAGCGTGCCGACCGTAAGAAGAGTTTTGCAAATTTTGCAAAATTTGTAAATTTGCAAAGCCCCTATATAACGGGGCAGATTCCAACCATTCTTTCAAATGGAAAGCTTGACCAAGTGAAAGCTGCCGACCGAGTAAAAGCTTTTTTTTTTCATTTTCATATATTTGTCAACAATTTCGTGCTTTTGCTTCTCGGAATGCATATTCCTTTTATTCATACCAAATTGTTTTTTCCATGCATATTTTCGATCGGTTGGTGCCCAAACTAAACGCTATTTTCTGTTCAATTTGGCACCATTCTTTGGCTGAGTGTCCTTTTTTCTTATAATCATTTTTGTTTGTATTATATTTTTGAATAATTTCTCTCTTTTGCTGATCATTTACAATAATCCCATTCTTTTGGTCCCATCCCTTGCCAAAGATTTGATCAAATATTTTGGACTGTAATTTGCCTGATTCAGCATGATCAATTAAACAGGCCATAAAAGCTAAAATTAACCTTAGCCTCAACTTAAGCTTCATTTTTATTAAATAATAGAGAATTGTATTAATATTTAGAAGATAATATTCTTTTCTGAATAATTTTGTCTAAATTTATTATATTAATAACTATTACTTTCGTAATTTTTAAATAAATTGGTTTATTAATTTTATGTATATTGTAATAAATGGTTTTCTGACTTATAAACATAATTTTCTTTCAAATTTTTTTAATTTGTTGACAAATCAACATTGGAATGCTAAATTATAATATATCCATTTGGTTGCTGTTTCTTTTTAAAATTTGCTTACTAACAAAAAATTAGGGCCCTATGGATACTGTCTGTTAAAACCGTTTGAACTCATAAAAGTCGATTGGAATCATAAAGTGCTAGAGACGTTTTTTCAGATTTAAAACGTTTGATATAATAATTGATCAACGGATTATTTTTTTCAAGGCCACTAAATCATTTTACTTTTAAATATATGTATAAGGCAGGGGTCTGATATGTCCTGATTATCAAATTTGTTCAGATTTGGAGGGTCCAAATCTTAGAAACTAAAAATGTTCTCATTTCGAAAAAATGTTCTGATTTCAACCATGGTCCATATTTTGTTTGATTTTGGGATTTCAAAGGAAACTTCCGATTTTGAATGGTGATTTTTTAAAATAAATATTTTTAAAGCGATTTTATATGCAAAATCTTAACAAGATTCATTTAAATATTCAAAAAATTT
>JAKKIK010000854.1:0-22287 GCA_024500135.1 Heterodera carotae | reverse complement strand
TTATTCTTCTTGTTAAGGCAGCTCACCTCTTCTTCTATCACGGGGCTTTTGAGACTTTATAAATTATAAGGTATTTTGAAATTTATAAACTTTAAATTTGTGATTATTAAAAATAGAAAAAAATCATTTTTCAGTAGCTTCACAAACATGTATTGAAAGGAAAATTTTCATTTTATTTTTTACGTTGAGATAAAAGTTTATTTTTAATTGATTATGTAATTTTGTTACCATGGTTTTTCTCCGCGCTTTTATTGAGTTTAATTCAGTTTTTCATATTGCAATATTTACCACTAACAATTGTTCTAATCTGATACTGTAATGTGTACGTACTCAAAAATTTCGATATATAAACTATGTTCTCCTTAATTTTTTTGGGTTGATTTAATATTTAATAAATACCTTTTTTTGTTAATTAATTTACAATAAATCAAAAGTTGATTTTATACTTTTTTCTTGGTCTACAACCTTTTTTTTAGTTTTTAGAATCGAATATTTTTAGTGTTTATAAGGTGAATAAAGATTATTATACATAAATTTTTTATTCTTCTTGTTACGTCAGGTTTCCCCCTAATTATTTAATTTATTTATATTTTTGGGTATTTTTTCTTTTTGGATTAAATTGACACATTATTTTTAAAGAATATGCCTAACTCGATAAGCATTTTTTCCTTACCCGTCGTGGGTTAAAGTTCATTTTCATCGATAATTTCTTTCTCAATAATGTTTTATAATATTTTAGTAATGATTTTTCTTTTTAATTAAATGGTGGTTAATAAAAAGTAATTTATTTATTTTTGGAAATGAATTTTAACAAAATTAAGTGTTTTAGAAACAAATTTTTTTGTGGTTTTCATGTCATTTATCTGACTCGCTATTTTGTTGGATTTATTTTCTCTAAATGCCGAATTCGTTGCGGTTTGCTTCCATGCGAAATACGTCTTCTCGCTGATTTTATGGTTTCAGTTTTTATTAATTTATAGACAAACTCGCGAATTAAACAATTAAACTTTCTACCCCATATTAATTTATTTGCGCATTTAAATATATTGATTATATTAGTTATCTTCAATTTATAATAAAAAGAAAAAATCATGCAAACTACTCTTATTTTAAAATAAAAAATGATTTTAATTAATTATTTTGTCCAACATTAACTTTATTTACTTAAATAATAGATTGACACATCAAAAAATATTTAAAGATTAACTGAGATCTTTTTATTTTTATGTAAAAATTTATTTTATAATTATGGAAAATGACTGTTAGGTTTTACATATTTATGCGTAATTCTTTTATCTTAAAGAATTTATTCGGCATAGAAATATGATGGTTGATATTGTTTAACTTAAATTTTCCTATATACACAACAAATAATTTAGTTCCAGATGATTTATCGTGTTTTAATTAATTTGTATATTTGAATAGTTTAAATTTTATTTAATGTATAAAGATTGTATCTAATTAAATCCATCATGTTTTGTCTTTCTTGCTCGGTTTTAATATGTCTTAAAAAATAACTTTATTTTAACTAAATAACGAAGCAGACTCGCATATATACATATAGACTGATAATTTATGAATCGACTGAGTACTGAGAATTATCTTGTTTATTTGATTAATATTTGCAATATCGTTATAATTAGCAATTAAAACAATGTCTTTTTTGCAAAATTAAGTAAGCTTTTCCTTTTTCATAAACAAGTTTCAAAAATATTTCATTCGCTTTATATATTTTAATTTAGGCGGCATTTTTTATAGTTTGATACGCAAAAATTCATCAATAATATATAAAATTGTTTAGTCAGCTATGACTCACACGGTATGATTAAAACAGAAGCTTAATATTATTATTATTATTTATTTAATCTTAAGTTTGGTTTTAAATCATATCTTTTATAATTTTCTTAATTTTTATACTATTTTTAATATTTCGCTGTTAATTCGATATATTTATTGTAAATATTTTATAGCAATCTATTATAGGTTTAAAATAGCTGTGTAGCTGTTTTTTTGTTTTATTATTTTTATAAATCAGTCCATTTCCAGATTTTATGTTTTTTATTTTAATTATTTGCTTAATTACCAAAGGTCCTCTTTTCCAAGATTTTTTATTCGTAGACAAATTAAGCAACATTTAAATTAAACTTTAGATTATTATAAAAATGTTATTTTAAATTATTTGTTATCATCATTATATGAAAATTCATGTTGATTTAATAAAGAGAGGAGATTTTATAATGCACGTATTTATTCATTACTTACGGAGTGTCTTCTCTTAATATGTGATAATAAAAGGAATAATACTTTTTACAAAGAAAATTGTAATGCTCTCTCTTCCCATATAGGGTTTATATTTCATCCGAGTTTTCCTTTATAGGCATTATTTTAAACTTAATTAAAATAATTTGGTTTATGTTGGGTTCATGCATGACTTTAAATTTAAACTCTTTGAATATATCTTCGTCATCAGCATTTTTTAAACGATTTTGTTTGAATCGGTCCCTTCGTCTGTCATCGATTAAATTCATTTACAATACTCTTATTGGTCATGTATCTGTGACATTATGAACCAAAATTATATTTTTTTATGTGCAACCAGATGTAGAAATAAGTGTTTTTATTTTGCGATGCTTAATTATTTATCCTAAACAATTTATATATTTTTTTGCATTTAATTCTTGCTCTTGTTGGAATTTTTTCAGTGTACTTGATTCTGCCGCAACAAAAAGATATTTTATTATGATACGCCAGGACTTGTTTAATGTTTGAAAAAAAGAGTATTTGTCAAAAAAAAAATTTATTATATTTTTCCTGTGCGATTTTTTGATACCCAAAATTATTGACAGCATACCAAATTATTTTATATAACAATTTTAATTTTGGAAATACTTATTTACGGGTTTCATTTTGGTCTCCGCCACAGCCTGACTCTTCATTATTTTTAAATTGTTGTTATTTTTTAACAATTAGATATAATAATAATGTTTGTAGTAATATAGTCCTGATAATATTACCGAATAGTAGTAAATTATTTTTAGACCATGCAAAATCTTTTTATTGCTTGCTTTTATGCTTGCGGGTAAAAAATAAAGCAATGCTATATGCCAACGAGACGTTCTTTTTTTCTCACCTTCTAGTTCTAGTCATATTTACACAACTTGCTTATTAGCAATTAGTTGTTATTTTGTTTTTTAATTAAATAATTTTTTTATAAACATTATTTTACTGGCATTATCAAAAGATTGATTCATTTCATTTTTTTATAAATACGTAATTTCTTTTATTTCATTGAATATAAAGTTCGGAATTTTGGACCTTGTCGTAGACGATTTCGTCCACCCACGCATATACATTTGTAACATTATTTTATTCTGAATTTTCTCCTTTTTGGCATTTTAAATCTTTGCAGGGAGCAACAGAAAAAATTTCATTTATTTTTGTGTAATAATTACAATATATCTGCTATGTATGAATAAAGGTGTAATTTATATCCATACATCTAGATTTTATAATTGGCATCATTTAATTTTTATTATACATTTGGCAAATGATTTCTTGTACAAATTGAGTTGATTAACCCTTTTTTTTTGATTTTCCAATTTTTCCAAATCTGTAACTATTTTTGGCATGAGAAGACTCTTATATGTACAATTGTTTGTTATCTCTTGCTGGCAAAGATTAATGACAGAATAAACTTTATTTGTTCAAAATTATTTTATGTAATATTTTCTGTTAATAATCTTGACATATCATTATATGCCCGTGATGTTGAAGGGTCACTTGTGTATAATTCATCTCTCTTCCTTCGTTTATGATCATTTGATCAAATTGTTTTTTATTTGGATTCTCAGAGTAACGGATGCTAATAAGAAAATGCCGAAAAAGAACTCCTTTCATATTTTAAGAATTGATTTAATGTAAAAAGTTTTTTTTTTGTTAAAATAACACATACTTTTAATTATTTTAAAAATTTTTTGAAACGATATGTTATATCAACCAACAATATAAATATTAAATTCATAATGTAATGACTTGAGACATAAATATTATTAGATCTTTAGTCAAAATTTTATATACCTTGTATTAATAGGTTTTTTATTTTTAAATTTTATTTCCAAGCTGATCACCATTTTACACCTTTATTAATAAATTGTTTATAATTTCTTCTGTAGAGAAATTTTATCAAGGATAATTAAATATTTCATGTTAGCATCCAATACCTTTAAGCCACTTAAAACAAGATTTCATTTTCTAACAATTATTTAAATTGTTTGCAAATTATCTTCTCTTTTAACGGCCCTTAGTCATATAAAGTGCTTCACGAGTTTTGTTTAGGAAGATTAATTTTTTTTTATTTTAATAATCGATCACGATTTTTATTTGTTGTAAAACTCCTATGAATTATTAACAAAGTTTAATTCGATTATTTATTGCTATGAATTATATTTTTTTTTTCGATTGGTTTAATCTCGTATTACGATTTATACATTTTTTTAATTATTTTATTATTATAACATGTACAATATTATTATAGAGAATTGGCACTATTTATTTCGAGGGTAATTTATCTGAAGAGCTTATTTTTAATTATATAATAATTAATTAGCCATTTTAAATGGTTGTGTTAATATTATATTTTTGTCTTTATCAGTATATTTAAATACTTAAAAAAAGTAATTTTGATTTCCATCCATCGACTTTATTTTTTAGAGAACTTGTCTATTTTTCACCTCGTGTTCGTCGGATCAAATCATAAACTTTGTTTATGCTTAGAGTTTTCTAATTCGATTCTACTTGATAAAAGATTATATATTACTGTATTTTTTCGATTCTTTTTTTTTATTTCAAGCAAAATTTTTCATTCACTTTTTGTTGCCATTGAGCTAAAAAAAGAAAAATGGTTAGTTAATTTAAGCGTTTATTTTTTGATTTTTCTTTAAAGTAACTATCTTTTAGAATCACATTTGCGGTGGAAAAAAAACCACCGTTATTCAGCTTCAATCACAGATATAAGTCTTTTATAATTTAATTGTTTTAAGGAATTTTTTTACTTTAGCTTTTATTTATTAAATTTTTTGTTTTAACATTAAATGAAAAAACTTTAGAAAATTATCGAAACTTATATTTATTTATACAAATAAAAGTTGTGCATATTTTTTATTATGCTATACGTTTAACTTAATCATTGGTTTTAAAGTTTTTGGCAATCAATTAAATTCTTACCAATATTAATATATTCTGAGGTCATCTTAATACTAATTCTATTTTCGCTCAACTAATTCACAAATAATTTTTTGTTATTTTACAAATTTTTTTCATTACTTGACTCTTTTGCACTTTTCATTATTTATTTTTAAATATTCTTCTTTTTGTCCACATTAATTTGTTTTCTGGAACAGAAATTTGGCACTATCACCAAATTTATGTTATTTCGACAAAATTATTTAATTTTTTTTTGCCATTAATTTTTTATATTTCTCCACATAAAAATTCATTTTTATTAGTAAAAATCTTTACTTATTTTTATTTAAATTAAATATATGTTGCACCCGATTTGCAAAATCACCCTTTAGTTAAATCCATTTAATTATTAAGTATTATTTTCTTTTATCTTTTGTAATTGCTATTAGATCTTTCAGGAATCTTATGGCCGCCATTTCGCGCTTATGGTGCCCCGTCCTCACTATAATACTCTAATGATTGTTGTCATAAATTTTACTGTAATAAATTTTGGTCCTAGAATTCTGTTTCTTTAGTTTAAAAAAAAAGAAAGTGAAAAAAAGAGAATTAAATGAGTAATCTCATTGATTTTAATCTAATACATTGACAATTTGATTTCTCGTTAACTTTTTTATGTATTTATTTACAGTGCTTGTTTTTCTTTCAGTTTTTTATAGTTAAGTTTAGACTTTGATAATTTATTTTATGTGTTTTATCTCTGTCCGACTTTAAAGACATAATTCAATTATTTTTCAACAAAGAATAATTTTTACAAATTTTTAAAACGACTCTCTTCTTGTTTTTAAAGAACTTTTTATTCAAACTAATTTTCGCATCTGGCAACATAGCACAGTTTTTTTTGGCAAATATTAATAATTAATATATTGAATATGTAAATTGAAATACATAATTTTATATTATAGGTGACTATTTAATTTAGATATTTTTTATCTTTGTTATTTTTTATATGAATTTCTTAAATTTGTCGCCAAAAAATTTTATTGCTTTATAAAATATTTAAATCATGAGTGAGCTTAAGTTTTTTTTAATTTAATTTTTAACATAATAAATTTGCTTTTAACAGTCAACTAATCTGCGGTTGCCGTGCCGTGTGACTTTGCAGCCCGAAAATATCAAATGTATCAAACTTATTACTTTTCTTAGTTTTGAGTTTACTCTTGATGAGATTGGTATCGGATGATGAAGCACATGTCGACTCGTCTGGGCCATTAGTTTTTTTTTACATTTTTTGATTTTAAAAGTTTTTAAATCTTCTTAACTGGTTTTATTTCAATAGCTTAGGGCAACATTATTTGTCATAGTTACATCAACTTTTAAATAACAAATAAATAAGTAAGTACAAAGCTTTTGTCAAAATTATTTTTTTTGTTCTCCTAATTTGACTCTTTATTTTTTTTATTTGTTCATGTTAGTTTATTTAATATTCTTAATTCTTTCTTTTTGACACTTTTTGTTGTAACTATTCATATTTTTACAGTCTTATTTGGTTAGTCATATTCAATTTATTTACCTCTTCTCATTCATTTATTTTAATAATTCTTTTATTTTATTAATTTTTTGAATTTAATATTACATTTTTTTCTTTAAATATTTTCTCTTAATATTTTCTAGTTTTTTATTTTTAGTTTTTTTGGATTTCGAAATCCTCTGAAAATTTTTGCTTTCACGAATTTTTTTAACTTGATACATCGGTCCAATTGACAATTTTTCCCTTGATCTTTGTTAATTTCTTTTTTATTTTTCCTTAAATTATAGGTTCGTAATTTTGGACCTTGTTGCAGATTTCATCACTCTGGACATTAATGATGTGAAACTAAACAAATATTTTTTGATTTTGAGGTAAGACTTTGGTTTTGTTTTATGTTTTTTGGTGATTCTTTTTTTTGCAAAAGCGTTTCAAATTGTAATCACTCCGAATTATTCATAAAATCCTCCCATCAAACTGCGATTTTTTGGAAATTTTAAATTTGATTAAATAATTTTATTTTTTATTTACTCACGGAAGGGAAGACATTTTCAAACTAGGAATCTTATTAATACAACTTTATTGAACATAAAGTTTGCATCGTAAGACTTAAATTTGAAAGGCCATTTTTAGAAATAAGTAAAATTAAATTTTTTAAAGTTTTTTATTTGGCTTTGGATTTTCTACGCCAGTATGGTGTTTTTATCTAATAAAGTAAATGGTCATCTCAATCTTTTGTTTATTTGCTTCTAAATATATTAAAATAAAGCTTTAATTTTTTTTGAGTGTTTAATCATTAGTTTTTCCAAGCATATCTCCTATTTCGATTGCTTATATCAGAGTTCCCATCGAAAATTTTTTGAAACAAGATCATCAAAGGTCAAAAATAAGATTTTGTGGTTTTTAATTTTTTATTTTATATATTTATAATTTCTTTTATTTTTCATTTATAAATGGCCGTTTATTTCTTCCTCTGAAAATTGTCGCTTTCACCAATTTTTTGTCTTGATACATCGGTCCAATTGACAATTTTTTCCCTTGCTCTTTGTAGGACCAATGTAAGTTGCACCTCCTGCAATAATTAATTTTTCAATTTAAATGCATTTTTAATTAGATATACTTTCATTTATTGTATCAATATGCCAGTTCAAAAATGTTTAATTTTTATTTTGAGTCAATTTTTTGTGTACTTTTCACAGAAGTATTTCTTGATGACTTTTTGGGTCTTAATTCCGGGCGGCGCAGGTCGCTTATTTCAATTGTATTTTGGTCTCTTGTCGCTTTAAATTATTTATATCTTTTTTCCAGCTTTATTGTAAACATAAAGCAGATCTCTCTGTAGGCAAATTTCATCTTTTGTAGCTTTTTAAGGATTTTAATTTTGCGCTAAGCCTCCGCTCGGCACTCTTTTTCGTTTTGTCCTTTACTTTTTTTAAAATCTAAATTTAATTTTTGTTTTTAAAACCATTATCTCTGATTTTTTCATAGACGTGTTTGCTGGATGACTTCGTCAAAATGTTGGCCTCTTCATATTTTTTCGTTTTGTCAGGCCAGAACTCACAGGCTTGCGTCTCTCTCTCTCTCTAGTAGCTTTAAATTATTAAATCTTTTTTTCAACAATTTGTAAAACCTAGAGTATCCTTTTTATAGGCAATTTGTCATTTATTGTTTACTTTTAATTAATGATTTTAATTTTTCGCTAGGCCTCCGCTCGACTCTCTTTTTTGGCCTGTCTTATACTTTTTTAATAAAATCAAATTTTTAATTTATTTTTTGCCAATCATTAACTCTTCAACTTGTGCGCAATTGTTTGCATCATTTTTTCGTCCTCTGTTTATCCTGGAACCAATAAAAATTAAAAAAAGGAATTTTTACTATTAATAAAAATTTAATTAGCTCGCCCTGCAAACAATTTTAAATGATAATTGTGTCGCTTCACGCTCAGAATTTTCTGAGCTTAGGCACTCAAAATGTATTAAAGCTTCTTTTATTTATATTTGTTGCATTTATATCATTTCAAGTTAACCTCCGTCGAATTTTATATTTCTTATGCTAAGAACTTTTGATAATTTGTTTTAACATAATACTTGTAATATTTTTATCATTCTTTATGGGTATAAATTATATTTAGTGGTTTTATAAGCACACATTTCTTCTTTTCATAATTATTGCTTATATCAGAGGTCCCATCGAAAATTTTCTGAAATAAGATCATTAAAGGTCAAAAATAAGATTTTGGGGTTTTTAATTTTTTATTTTATTTATATCATAATTAAGGCAAGTATTGTAACTTGAGTCCTGATGGCCGAGTGGTTTGTGTTGTATGTTTCACTGTGATATCTGTTGTTGGCTCGAACCCCTCGGTTTATAAATTGATTTTTATGATTTTACCTTACTTTTCTTATGCGGAGGAATAAATGTTAAATTTCTCTCATATTTTTTCGATTTTCTAACATATTTTTGGAATGAAAATAGCCTTTTTAAAAATTTTTAATGGATTTATGGTCCTTTTTTGTGACCAATCTTTTTAACAAGCCCAACAATATTCTCAAAAATTTTCCGGCGGAGCCTATCAGCACCGCCTGCTGCCCCACCACGTGTTACAGTACGTCAGCGCCAAAAAATCCAATTTCTGCAGAAAAGTTGGCCGCCTTTTATGCAATTTTGGGCAAATTTTCTTAACAAATCCGCTTAAAAATGTCGAAAATTTCTTGGCGGCGCCTATCGGCACCGCCAGGCCCACCACCCCCCTCCCCCATAACAAATTTGTTGTTTAAGTTCAATGCCAAAAAAGTTAACCGTGAGTAAAATTTAAACAGATAAATTGCATTAAAAAATTTTTTCGGAATTATTTTGAAAAAACCCGAAACCCGATACCCGAAACCCGAGGTTTTTCTCGACCCGAAACCCGAACCCGAAATTTTTCGAGTGCCCGACCCGAAACCCGAACCCGAACTTTTTCTCAACTCGCGGCATCACTGCTGTGAAATGAATGTGTGCAAGGCAGGGTCTTTATTTGGCTTTGAATTTTCCACTCTGTTAACAATTTTAATTTAGAAATAATTTAGAGAATATAATTTTATCTGAATTTTTTCAAGTGATTTATTTTGTTACCCATGGCAATCATTCCTGCGTTTCTGTGATTATAGAGTTTTTCTATGTAGTTTAAGTATAATGAATTCAATAAACACCTATTTTTATTGTTATTTTAACATTGTTTTTTATTACTTTTTTATGATGATATTGTAATATTCTAGAAAATAGTTAATTTTCGCTTAATTCTTTATAATTTTGTCGTCTTTAACGTTAAATGAATTTCTATTGTTTATTTAATATTAATTAAATAAAAAAATTGTATTTTTAAATGTAATATTTGCAGCTATGTTAAAATTTCATTAAAGAAAAATTACTTTTAGACAATTCAAAAGCTTTTTGTCAATTTGGATTAATTATTTTTCATTCCTCAACAGTTTGTGCTTCTCGTCGCAAATGATCAGGTTGCAGACATGATTGCAATTGGAGTCTTGTAGCAAGCTGCGCATGGGTTTTAGGCATCAGTTATTCTGTTTCAATAAATAAAAATTCTTTTTATTAACATCTTTTTAATATTTTTTGCCTTTATAAGATGTATGTTCATTTTTTTATATCACGAATTAGCCTTTCAAGATTTTCTAATTTGATTAATTATTTTTTTACCTATATGTAGCACATACGTATATTGAGAATACATAAATTTTCTTTAATGCACCGAAGTGTCCAATTTTTACCCTACATTTCTTTGCAAGAAGTCTTCATAATTATTTTTTCGCAAATCATTTCTAATAAAATCTTATTTTATTTATAATGAACAATTGCCGAAGTTTCCAATATCGTAAAAGTCCATTCGCCGCCTCGTATGTCGTTTTTGTTTATTCCATATTTTTTTTATTTTTTTACTTTTATTTTATTTAATATTTTAAAAGATTTTCGTTTCTTGTTTTTTTCTAATCAGTATTCTAAATGCTTTCAGTTTTTAAGGTGTCATTATGTCAAAGCTTCATTTTTTAATTCTTTCATTTCTATTTATATCAATAATTTTCAATTTTGGTTTAAACAGTTTTTGTGTATTTTTCATAGAAATATTTCTTGATGGCTTTGGAACTTTTTTCAGTGGGCATCGCAGGCCACTGCTTCTTTTTCAATTGTGTTCCGGTCTCTCTTTTAGCCTTAAATTATTTATTTATTCGGAAATTTTTAATTTATTTTTTTTTCCAAATCATTAAATTGCTTTGTTCTACTTATATCGATTTATTTTCAAAATAGCAGATTACTGAAAATTTTTTTACTTATTTTATTTAAATTAATTATAGACACCTTATATTTATGTTACAAAACATTGTGCTGTCTTTGGTAAAGAGAATCGTCGGAATATTTTTAGTTAATACCATTTAACTATTACCGTAATTCCTATATTAAAGCCTCCCTGTGGTAGAGCCCCACCTGTAATAGATCCCCCCCTTTTGATAGGGGTTGGAATATAAAGCCCCCCTGTGATAGAGCCCCTGTAATAAAGCCCCCCTCTGAACTAAATTTTTTTCTAATTAATAAATTAAACTATTTAATAATAATCAAAAGAAAAAATAAACATTATTAAATAAACAAAAAATAAATTCTAAGATTTCAACTTCCAAGCGGAGCGTGCTTAGGATGCCCTCTTCATCTTGGGCGTCATGTCGAAGGCGATGATTATAGTTCACTCGTTGTTTCATTTGTCCACTCCTTGTTATACAGAGATCTCATTCATGCCGAGTACGTCCGCACAATAGCCACTAATTTTGTGGTGGATCCCGCCTCAGGCCTCTTTAAAATTGACGGTAACATGCTTTTGAAAAGTCTTGTCAAATTATTTGTATTTTTTAGCAATCATTTAAATGCTAAAGAAAATTGGTTTTAAAATTATTTTTTATTTAATTTTAAAAAGATTTTATCTTGATTTATACAACATTTATTCAAGTATCTCTTTTTCAATTTCGTTTAGATCGTAAATTAAATTAGTTGTTTAATTTATGTAGATATTTCAGTTGTCATTGGTATTTAAAAGTTTCATTAATTTGAAGGTTATAATTTTGCACTATTTAAATAACATGTTAGTTTAATTTTTCGTCTTAATCTATTTCTGCATTTAAAGGTAGGTATTTTAATTTGAGAAAACAAAATTTGCTTTCTACCTTACTTTCCATAATTTTAAAATCATCTCGTTTATCTTTTCTTTATTTTAATCATCCTTTAATTTATATATAATAGACATAACTTTTAATATTATATCTCTATTTTAATGTTGATATAAGCAATTTTTCTTTATTTTTCTTCTTTTTTTCTATTTTCTTGGTATTGGCGTACAATTTTTCTTTCGATTATTCGTAATTATTTTTATGCCGTTCATAGCTTATTTCATTGTTTTCATTAGTATCTGCATTTATGATATTTTTAATGAAGTTTTATGAATTTATTCTTGAAGGAAATAAATTTCATAAGAGGGAAAACATTGATGCTGAATACGATAAACTTACGGCAAATTGACACGCAGATTAATAAAAAATCTTATAGTAAAAAATGTCTGAATTTTAGGTTTAATCATAACCAAATATTCATTATTCTTTATCAGTTTTAGCAGCTAAATATTTATACTATTAATCGGTTTATCTTAAAGATTCTTTGTTGTTTTCTATTTTTTGAATGCCGAATTATTATTATTTTTTATAATTTTCTTATATGATATGTTTTTGGTTAGTATAAAATTAATGCGTATTTTTATGCATCTTTTTATTGTCCTATTCCAATGTGTAATTTGAGTTTCAAATAACATATTTGCAAGAATAGACTGACACACTTATCCATTTTTTTGTTAGTTGAAATGTTAAAGTTCATAGACATAAATATTGTATAATAATTAGCAAATGATCTAAATTTTAAAAATTCAGTTTAATGTGAATCGTATTTTGCATAATTACAAAGGAATTAATTACAGTCCAAATGTATGGAAAGCATTAGGCAACGAATTAAATTTTTCTTGGTTATTTTAATATAAAAAGTTATTTTCTTTTCTTTATAACTAACCCTAATATACAGTTAATATAAGACTTTTTACAGAGTAATCAAATAGATGTTTGTTATATTTTTTATTTTTCATCTCGCTCTCGTTTTTTCTTTTAAGACTTTTATTTTTATTTCCAAATGTATTAAAACTCTTTCTATTTGTAAGTCTCCGCTCTTTCCATAATAGCATTGTGACATAATCACCATAATCACCAAAAACATTGGTTTCCACTATTGATTTGTGGTTGGTATCCGATCCGGCACATCCCAAATGATCGCCTTGGACATTTTTTGCTCACCATTTATTTTATTAAAATTTAAATAAGTAAGCAAAGTACTGCTAAAAATATGACAGAAATTTGACTCTGTGGAAAAATTCGGTTTCGCACCTTGCATGGAAATTTTTCCATAAATGAATTAATATCTCTGATTCAAATCTTCCTCATTTTAAATAAAATTTTATTTTATCTTTATTGGATTATAAATTATTCAACCCATAAGGTATAGATCAAATTTGCACCCAATTCAATGAATAAATTAAATAAGCTCGCTTTGCAACTAATCAAGTTTTATAAGTTCATTAGAAATCTTTACTTTTCCAATTTCTTTACAGGACATTTTTTTGTTTTTAGAAAAAAAATTGAAAGATATATTTATTTAATTTTTTTAGCTATAAATTAAATTTATTTATAATAAAAATTTTTTAATTTTATAACCTTATTGGAATTCTTCCTATAAAGTATGTATCAAATCTGCACAAATTCAATAAACAAATTAAATTAGTAGTTCGTAATTATAATATTCAAATTTATTAAATTTGAGCCTTATTTTCGTAATTTTTCGAGTCTTCAATAATTACTTGGGATATTCTAATATTATTTATAAATTATAAACTTTAACATAGCATTGCAGTTTTTAAATTTTGCGATAGATTTTGACTG
This sequence comes from Heterodera carotae, assembly GCA_024500135.1. Taxonomy (NCBI): domain Eukaryota; kingdom Metazoa; phylum Nematoda; class Chromadorea; order Rhabditida; family Heteroderidae; genus Heterodera; species Heterodera carotae. Next base: position 8,565 of record JAKKIK010000854.1, on the reverse strand, counting down.
AAATTTTATTATTATTAAATTTTTTGCCCCATTTCTTTTATTTTCCTTTATTCTTTCTGACTTGAATTGAAGAAACAATCGTTTATAATGGAAAATCATCATATTTAAATACTTTTTCAATTACTTTTAGTATAAAGCATTGGCACTAAATAAACCATATAATCTGTTGAAGTACAACTTTGGGCAAGCGATCATAAATTGAATTTATGAATTCACCTAAATAGATTTATAATTTTGCATTATTTAATTCCAGCTCTTGTGATTTGATTTAAAAAAACTAAATGACAAGTTCATTGTTTTTTGTTTACCATTTATTTTTTTAATTTAAAATAATTTGATTGTTAAATATTGGATTAAGAGTGTTGAAAGACGACAGACACGGCGCAAGTGACGTGACGCAATATTTAGTTATCTTGCAGATTCATAATAATTAATTATAGCACAAATTACATCATTGTTTATTTCAATTTAATTATCAACTATTATTTTTGAAGTAGTTATTACATAACAATTTTACATTAATTTAAAATTTTTGAGTTGATGCATTCAATTAATTTTTTTATTAATGTTTTTTGGTTAATTAGATTTTAAATACATAAGAAACAGTATTTTCTAAATTAAGGTATATTGCTTACACTTCAAACATGCCTTTAATTATATTTATGGTCTTTATTTAGGGAATTATTTGTTTATTTGGAGAAATTCGGTATTGCCTCTTTCTTAGTTTATTTATAAGTGACTTCCATTTTGTTTATTTCTGAAAAGTCACCATTTTATTTAGCAGTAATGCACACGTCTAATTACATTTACGATTTTAATTATTTAATCAATAGACATTTTTAACAAGTAGAACGATTAGGTAATTTAAATTTAAAAAATTGTATTTTTTTTTAATGTAATATTTGAATTAGGTACAAACTTATTAATTATTTGACGAAATTGAAAAAGTAAAAATTTGGTAATTAATGTATTAATATAGGCCTGATAAAAGTACAGAAGTAAATATTATTATATAGCTTACCACGCACTTTGTTTAGACTTAGATTTTTTGATTCATGAAAATCTTGAATTTTAGTGCTTAAAATGCTTTTTGCGTCGGCGTTGCTTAGGCTTCAAGAAAATTTTACTTTTTGTTTCCTTGCCTGTTATTTTCATTTATATTTTTATTTTTAAATTGTTTTGAAACGTCTCCAATTTTTAAGTTCTATTTATTATTGTTTCACCTGCTTTCTTCTATAACATTTATGAAAAAGCAATGTTGAATATGTCCCAACACGTTGATATTGGCATTTCATATATCATTTTTAGATGCGTAATACTGGGTGTTTAAAGTAGTCTTTTTTATTAAAATTTTAAGGTTTTGTCTACGTGTAAATTTTAAATTGCATAGTAATAAAACGCTTAGTTACTTTAAGAAACACATCTTAAAATATTTTTAAAAATTTAAATAATTTTATTTGTTAGCAATATTTTATTTTAATTAATAGGCTTAATGTCTATTAAAGTAGTTATTGCCGGACTAATTCAATCTTTTATCAACAAATACAGATCATCTAGTTTCAGTCATAATAGCATAAATATTTTCGAAATTAAATCCAATTAATCATAAATTCGTTGAATTATAGTTTTTATTCTAAATTGGTAACACTTAAATTATTTAAAGTCCATATTGGCTTTGGATTTTCCACTTTGTTCACAATTTTAATTTTTGGTACAGTTTCAAGTTTTAATTTATATCTCTATTACAGCCAGCACTTAAAATAAAAAATAATTTTAAATATTTTTTGTTATTTTTTTAATAATTTGGAAAATATGTTTATTTTAATGTTTAGTGATTTTTACTGTAAATGTTTAATTTTCTTGCGTCTGACATTGAAATCCACGGATATTAAACATTCGTTCTGCACGCTTAAATTGGAAGCTTGGGTATTTAACCTATGTGTTTTTATAAATTTATATTTAATTTCTTTAATTTTTCGCATTTTTAATAATTGAGTGAAGAATAACCATTTTTATATCGTAATCTAATCTCATTACTTGACTTTTTTGCTTTTTTCTTATTAAATTGAACAGTGATCGGAGGATTAGTCAACGGTGGATTATTGATGCTTTAATTAGCCAATGAAATTTTTATTTAAACCTGCCGCTTTAAAATTTTCACTTTGAATTTATTGCGACTATATCTCGAAAAGGGAATATTGAAATACATTAATAAATTTTCGATTATTTTCAAATTTAGTGGTTTTATAAGCACACATATACATATCTTAATTTTTCATAATTATTGCTTGTATTAGATTTAATATTACTAAGCATTATTTTTCACGAATGCTTATGCTCACACGACATTTCATAATTTATTTGCACTAATTTTGTTTAAATTACTTTGGATTAGTGCTACTGAATTAGTCCAATTTTGTGTGAATATCAATTTGATTAATTGTCTATATTTTATTTTGTAATTTACATGGTTGCAAAAGTCTCCAACTTACGTGAAGCCGTGTCTCTGCGTCTTTGGTAAATGTTATTGTTTAATAAGATACTATTTCTTGTGCATTTAATTGTTTATTTATCAACAATTATCAAATATTTTTTGTTGCACTGTGAAACCTCTTCCATTGCTGATTTTCATTTCGTTGTGCCTTGCTTCCAAAGAAATACTATCCTCTTTATGACATTGAGCTGCTGTCATATTGTAATTTTGCTACTTTTAGCTTCTGAACGCTATTTTGATACTTACATGTAATCCTGCTCACAGTTTTGTATCATTTTTATTTATTTTTTTTATATTTTCGCACCTTTTATTTTAAAGTGAAGAATCACCAATTACTACATTCATTTTAATAAAAAAAATATAGTCTTTCGCTTTACTTGCTCTTTTAATTTAGGCGTCCTTTTTATATTTATTATACGTAACAATTCATCAATTAATAATATAATCGCTGCGGCAGTTAAATAAAATAAGTTGGGTCTAAAGCTTTGTTGAAAAAGATTTTTTAAGTTTTATTAATAGGAGTGAAAACTTTTCATGCGCTGGAGAATTTTTTGTTATACAGGTCCTCCTCTCTTGCTTGATTTGTTTCAAATAATTAAGTTGTGGGAAATTGTTTATGTTTATGCAAAATTTCTTTGTAACCAAAATTTTATTTATTTGGTTTGTAAACAAAGTTTATTTTTTAACATAAAAGTTTGAATTGTAATCTTTTAGTTAACATTTATAAAAATTTAATTTATTTTTTAATTAAAAAATACATTTTAATTTATTTTGCGATGCTATTGTATTTCTTCCATTGAATCGTGCATAGATTTTAAATGATAAAATTTTTACAAGTTCAAAATTTTAATGTACTTCTTCGCCACAGGGCTTGGAAAATAAATTTGCGTATTTAAACGTATTGTAAGGGTTTTGTTTGGAAATTGCAATTCTGCAAATAAATTATATTTATCTCAGAGAAGAAGCGATTATTTTGTCTTCAAGTAAATTGTTAAAAGGTTTGTCTACGAAACAATTTAATTGCAAAGTAATGAAACTTGCTTAGTTAATTTAAAAACATATTTAAAAAAACACTCCGCTTGTTTGCTAATTCTAGTTTTACTCACATTGAACTTCATTGTAACAGTAATTTTTTTTTAATAAACTAAAATTGACCTTGATCAACTTTTTTTTTTTCTCAAATTGTGTAATTTTTAAATTTTTTCTAATTACATGTTTTATTTTTAGCTGCATTTACTAGCTGTCTTCCGAAAATAAATTCATTCTTAAAATTGGCAGAATTTGTTCGTAATTTTTTGTCGCAGCTTTATGGTGTTTAAAAATTATTTACCGATAAATCAAATGTTTGTATAATTAATCGGTGTATTCCGTAGCATTTTAATTCATTTTTGGCTTGTTTTCGCATCTTTTTAATGAATTTGATTTAAGTCTTCTTTCTACACAACTTGCCTTTTAGCAACGATTTGTTATTTTGTTTTTTAAATGAATAAATTTCTTATAATCATTTATTTGTTGGCATTATTTATCATATTCATTTGTTCAATCATTTCAAATATGTATTATCTCATTTATTTCTTTAAATAATTAAGTTCGTACTTTTGGGATATTGTTGCAGAAGATTTCATCACTCTGGACTGTAATTATGTGAAACAAAAATATTTTTTTTTATTGGAATTTGATGTTCCGATAATAAATTTCTTATTTTATTTTAATTTTGTCTTTTCTTTTATTTTTATATTCAAAAAATTAAAAAATTATTTCTAAACGAAAGTAAATCAAAATAATTGTTTTTTTTCAATTTGAGAAGACTAGGTCCTGTCTATTCCAAGTCCATGAAGAGTATTGTCTGCTGTTGATGCAGAATTTTAAAACATTATTTTGTTTGTGATTAAACAGTTTAAAATTTAAATTTATTAAGTTTTGAGAATCGTCTGTTTTAACAGCTGATTATAAAAAAACACACTAGTTCATTAGTTAATTCTTTCATTCTTTTATTAATTTATTAAAGAAATTTCTCGTAGAAAAAATATGTATGATCTTGTTATTTGTTTTCCGGAATAAGTAACACTTTATTATTACCAAAAAAAATTGTGTTATTTATTAAATTTTCCAATCAAAAATCTAATTTTCCGGAAGAAATAGAGTTGCAATTTTTATCTTAATGTGAAATATATTATTCAAATATCCAAAAATTAATATTTGGTTCTTGTTTTGAATTTTATAATTACATTGTAACTTCCAGAATTCCTTTAAAACTATCAGCATTCTTCTCCGATTGTTAATTAAATGTTTCTTTTTCACTCTAAAATAATTGCGAGTTTTGTCTTCATTATATTCTAATAAATTCAAATGATCATTGGTGCTTCAGAAGAAGAAAGGCTTGTAGTCCCGTTGTATCAAGATTCTTTTTCCTTAGTAAACTAATTTCAGAAATTATATAATTTGAGCGCTCTTTAAATTCAAGCCCATAGTTTGTTGGGACTTGTTTAATAGTATCCAGTTATGAAAGTAAACAAATATAAACATTTAGTGTAACTTTTTATTTCATTTAATCAAATAAAATTTTAAATATTTCTTTAAAAGTATTAAAAGCATTATGCTAATTTTATATTTTCGTTAATTTCTGAAATTAATATTGCATTTCTTTACATGTATATTTTTAGCTAATTTTGATTTTTGATATAAATGTATTTGTTGTTGTATGAATTAAAAGTGTTCTTGTTATAAATTTTACACATTTACGGCCAGTTCTTTTCGATAATTTAAATAAGGCAAGCAAAAACATACTTAAACAGATAGGAAAGATATAAAAATAGGACGAATCTAATTTATTTGTTTTTTTAAATCCGTGATATTTGACGTTTCTTTAAACCCGGATGGGCCCTATCATCTTTTTGTAAGGTAATTTATAAAATTTTATTTATTTATTAATTGATTTTAGGTTGAAAAGAAATTTGGAAATTATAAGCAAAGGATGCCTTTTATTTTTTCTTTGTTTTTACAATTAAAAAAAACTTTATTTATTGTTTTTCTAAAAAAAAATTTTTTATATTTTTAGGTAACTTCTGATTTTTATTATATTATTGATTGATTGTTGTATGAAATTACTTGTGTTCTTATATACACATGAATGTATTAGTAAGCGTTACCTGTAACTGATTAATTTAAAGTCATTCATTATTTGTTATTAATTTTTTTTAATTATTTAAATTTCTTTACAGTTGCTAAACATTTTTAGAGAAGTCATCTTTTGTACATATCTTGTTGGGTTGCGTGCTGGGTCGTTTTGTAATACTACCAACTTGAGAGTCTGGACCAAGTTTTTGGGATATATCTTTTTTATTGCTCAACAAATTTCTACAAACTAAGTATCATTCGATAGCTTTATTTGTTTAGAAACTATGCTTGAGTGCAGTTTAAAAATCGTAACTTTTTCGAGAGTGGATCAAACGATTAGCTTCTGCTTAAGGTTCCTTCTAAACATTTATAGCTTTACACTGATTCCAAATTTGTAGAAATTGGTCGAGCAATAAAAAAATATAGCCCAAAAACTTGGACTCTCCAAGTTGGCAGTTTTTACGAAACGACCTAGCACCGTTTGGTTGCATCTGTTTGTTTGGGCTTTCTGTTGCCTTGCCTGTTGCCTACTAATTTGACAGCTTTTTTGCTAAGTTTTATTATTAATTTGTCCTGACTTATAATTATATATCTCTTTCTTTTTACGTTGGCGATATTAATGATTTTTGCAACCGAAACGTGATACAATAATTTTTTATTAAATTTTACTATAAATAGAAAATATTTGATTTTATTTAGTGATTTTTTCTAAATTTTTATTTTTGATGATTTTTGGAGGGTTTGGCACTGAATTTATTTTGAAATTATTTAAATAATTTAAGTTTTTTAATGCTCCGATGATATGTCGCGATCTGACTGGTGCAGAATGAGACTTGCGTCGACTGGTTGGGCCAACTTGTAGAATTAAAATAAGGGTATATCAAAACAAATGTTCTCTAAGTCAAAGTTTGTCATTTCTTTATACTTTTAGAATTAAAATTCTCTTGCTCTATTTGTTATTGAATTGTTTTTAAAAGATATTTATTTTGGTTACTTTTTTATTGTTTTTTTCATTTAGCTGGTGAAGATGAATGCAAAAAGAAGATATAATTTTTTTTTATATGGCAACAAGGCCCGCTTTAATTTGACGTCTAAAAACTTTAAATTTTTAAATTGCTAATACCACACTGGCTGCTACTTATGTTTAATTCAAAATATTTAGATTAAGATTATTTGATTTTTCACTAATATAAGTCTCAATAAAGTTAAACGATATATCTTTTTAAAAGAAATTTATTTTTATTTTTGAAACTAATTAATTTTAAATATTTTGGTTTTATATTATAATAAATTTAATTTTTTTTATAAATTTCAATGTTTAGAGCTTTATTTTATATTTGTACAGTTTCAATTTTATTTCCAATTTAATTTTCAAGTATTATTGAATTTTTTTTATTAAATAATTTAATATTAATTTAAATTTCGACTAGATGCATTCAATTAATTTTTTTGATAGTGCAATTTCAATCTTATGTGTTTTTTGGATTGACTTAATTTTTTTATAAATTCATATTCTAGCTCCTTAACTCCTCGTTTTACTCTTCGATTCGAGCTGCAACATTTTTTTTTTAATATTTTTAATTTATTACTACATTCAAATGGATTGTCATTTTTAATTTATTTCAATTCACTGTTATTGTTGTTTGATTTTTATTTCACATTTTTTCCATTAATTGAATCATTTAATATTATGTTTAATATTTAAATCAAAATGAAAAGGATCCCTGCTTCCAATGAATCACAACCAATTGCATCCAATGCGTGATTTTCACTCTTTCTTCTTCAGCGCTACTGCTGACATCATTACTTCAATGTCGAATTTTTAATCCGGTCTCTATTAATAATCACGAAGCTTTTACTAAAAATCAGGAAATTTTATGACTCGGTTTTGAACATGTATTACATCTGGCCATGCAGTTTCCTTCCTTAATAGTTTGCGAACTAACTGAATTTGCAAGTTTTCTTTTTATTAATTTCCATTGATTATCACCATAAACTTTTGCCTTTAACAGATAATTAAATGTTTTTTCATAGTTCATTGATTTTTAATTACAATTTTTATAAATAATTATAAAATGTTTTTAAGATTTTAGGAATAATTTTTTTTTGTTTTAATTGTCGTTTTGATTTTTTTCTTTTTTTTTTGTTTATTTCTTTTCTTTTTATGCAAAAAATGTTTCCGCACTGAATGTAGACATCTATCAATCCAACAGATTTTAATTTAGCCTTTATATGTTTTTATAATATTTATATCTTATACACCGAATTTTATAAAGATTATTTTAAACTTTTTATTCATTTTAATAGCATCATTTAGGAGACTTCTGTTCATTTGTTTTTATTTTATATTAAGTGAGTAATTTCTAATTTGGCCTGAAGTTTCGGATATGCAGGTAGAGTTGAAGTTATGAAAAATAATCCCATAATAATTTCTGTGATAATAACCTTTTAATCTTTTAATGCCTTTTTACCGTTTTAGTCAATAGAATACTTGGTTCATTCGTTAATTTAATTTTTTTTTGTTTATTGAAATAGGATTTAAATGGAATGAATTATTTCATTATATGATAATTATCATCTTTTTGTGCTAAATGATTTGCATTTCGTTGGCTTTTTTCTTTTTTTTTAATAAAAATTAATATTGAAATATTGTTTTGTATGTGATATTTTTGAGTACCGTATTTCCTCTAATTGCCGCCCCCCCCCTCTATTTGCCGCCCCCCCTCTAATTGCCGCCCCCCCCCCCTCGAGGGGGTATTGAAAAATAGCCGCCCCGGGGCGGCAATTAGAGGAAATACGGTATTGAAAAATTGAACATTATTGAAGAGAAATTAAATTGCTGCTACATACCGTATTTCCTCTATTTGAAGGCCCCCCTCCATTTGAAGGCCCCCCTTCAATTGAAGGCCCCCCAAAACGAGGATTGAAAAATAGAAGGCCCCCCTCCATTTGAA
>JAKKIK010000853.1:0-22310 GCA_024500135.1 Heterodera carotae | reverse complement strand
TTAACCAGGCGCTCGCAACCCTTCGCTCGCTCGGGCGCCCCACTACTTGCTCCGTCTTCGCATGCTCCTTTTTGCGTGTAATAACTTTAAGTCCATTGGTTCATTTTGTTCGGCGGAGCACAAAAAAGGCTGGAAATGAAGATTTTTATGAAAATTTGAATTTTCGATTTTTGTTCGAATTGGAGTCCAGGGTTCAGAATTTGGCAAAATGGATGTCGTATTCGTGATCAGCGGCCCTGGAAACCCCTGAAAACATGTTTTACAAAACTTTGAAAAAAGATAATTCAAAAACGACCACTTTGCATATAGTGCCGAATATTCATTCTTCACTTTTAGGGAATTTACATCATACAAGACAACAAATTTTACACCTTGGCCCCCTTTTCCGAGGGTGTTCAGTACCTTGCCGATGCCGTACCCTACTTGGCTTTTCCCGCGGGCATCGTCAGGGGCGCTCTCGAATCATTGGGTGAGAAAATTAGCAATCCCGGAGAATCCATAATTAACGGATTATAAAGTGGAAGCACCTACATTTCTAGGAATCGTAACCTTGTCCGGGCTCTTCTCGGAACCCCGTTTTTGATGAACTGGGATTTTATCAACGCTCATTAAAACCACCAATTTTTCAATTGTACTAATATTTTTAATAAGGGATTTGAATTCTCCGGGATTGTCCGAATGTTGACACAGGTCGACACAAATATGACACTCGAACCAATTTCCAGGAATTGTTGCGACTGTTACTGTCCAAGTGGAAAGGCTACCCGTAGTCAAATTCAACATACAATTGGAGAAAACCTAATAACGTTGTACAAGACGTTGACCATGTATACCAAAGTGATAACAAAGCAAACAAGAGACTAATTACATAAAAGTGCTGTGATGTAAAAAAATAATACAATCATTGTGTGGAATAAACGAAGTCAAGATAAATTGTGTACAGATTGCCAATCTATTGAGGCGCAATCAAAACGTTAAAGCAAATTCTTTTTGCAAATCTCATAACACATCCGCTCACGGAAATAAGCAATGTGCTTCTGGGTAAAGGTGATGCGGGCCCTGCGCGAGGCGTACTCCGCGAACAGAAGGCTGAACATGCCACAGTCGGAGAAATTGGTTTGGTGGGGAATGTCCTTAAATAAAAAGCAGTTGAACAAGTGCAAATTCATTTCATGGATTCCCTCAGATAAAAAAATGAAGTCAGACCGTGCGGCATTCCATTGTCCATCCTCCAAAATCAAATGCCTCTTTTCTCTTGTCATGTGATTCTTCAGCCAAATAATCGCTGAAAATTTAATTGTATGAGTTAAAAAAAACAACAAAAACACCTCAATATGTGTAAACACTTCTCATTGCTTCCCAGCATCGAATCGTAATATTCTAATCTCTTCTCTTTGAAATCGATTATCTGTAAACTCAAAAAGTTCACCGACAAAAGCGCTTGCCGTACTGATGAATCCCGACTAATAAATACTTTAAGTACGCGATGGGGTTTTCCCCGAACGTACTATAAGTCAGGAAGAAAAGAAATTCAAATAATACTCATCTTACCGCCATGCACCAGTGGTTCGGCAGATGGACTGGGACAATAAGCATGTCATTGGAGAATATATCGGCTTTTCGGGTCCAGCGCTTAACACCAGCAAATCCACTTGACACAAGTTTTTGATAAAAGAAGGTGTTAAATGTGTATACCTATAAAAGTGATGTCTAAAAATATACTCGTTGACCAATTATTGGACAATCAAACAATACATTTGGAAGATTGGGGTCGTTGCAGTTTCGCTCGACAATCAAATTCAGAAAGAAATTGATGACTTAAATGCTAACAATTAGACACGAGATATTAAACTTAGTGTATTTCGTTACCTTCGTCGTTAAGCCACTCCAAGCCAGAGAGAGTGAGCAAATCCTTCCGCGTAATGTCTGCCCCAAATCCACTGACAAAAACCTCATCAAGAGGCGCTGAACGCTTCCAAATAATTCTGACCAAGTGTCTCGCAGCACCAGACAATTCTAGAATCGCCAATAATTTATTATGAGGAGGAAAGATTTAGAGCGGTGGCTCGAAGGACTACAGCTACCCCACCGCTCCCTCATTTTTCCATTAAAAAAAACGCCGGTAGGAGGACAAATGGAAAACATAGCCACGAAGATCAACTTTGTTCCAACCCACCTGAAACCTATGCTTTAGGTACACCCTCGAAGAGGCACAACTGTCACAAAACCTGGGAATTCCTCCTTCGGCGGCACTCTCCGCTCGAGCACTAAGCCCTCAAGCTGAAGCCGTACGCGTCTGTCTTCCTCTTCAGAGAGTTGGCGATTGTGGCGAGATTTCTCCCTCAAAGAAAGCTCCTTCTCCAAATTTTGGGCTTCTTTTCTACGGTCTTCTTGCTCATCGCTGTATTTCCTTCCGCTCCACCACTGCCGAATGAATGAAAAAAACGAAGGCTTCTAAACCAAACATAAATCTACCAGTCACGTTTCAACAGCCTGAAGACAAAATGTAACCAACCTCCGATTGACGCTTTTCAGCCTCGTGATTTGTTCTTGCCGAAATTGTGGAGACGGTCTCCTTCCTGCTTGAACACGGTGTTTCTTCTGGCACAATTTGTGAAACAGTTTTATTGTTGTGTTCGACTTTCTTTTGCGTCTCCAACGAGTTAAGGCGTATCCCCAAACTGTCCATTGCATTGCTTCCCAGCATAGGCGTCGATGTTTTGAGGTGATTAAAACGTTTGGTTGCGCCAATGCTCAATGAACTAATAACATACTCTTTTTTAATTTTAATTAGAACAAAAACCTGCTCAAGTTATGAAGGTCCCGTCCAGTTTCAGCAGCTGTGTTTGTGTTGTTCGTTTTGTTCGCCAAATTCATCGTATCCATTCCGTTGATCGTCTTCTTCAAATGTGCCAATTTGTCTTGAATGGAAAACCCAGCAAATTTGTTTGGAAGAGGGCTGAGATCATCAGTGTTTGCCATAGACTTGTAGAAAATTTTTTTAAGCCGCTGATTCTTGGAGGCCGATGAATAAGGATTGTAACGAATCCGATCATTACTGAAGGAATTGTCCAAGTTCTTCAAAAAAAGACCATTTACATGTGGGTCCTGCTGATGGGCGTACAACCTAAAATATACTGAAATAAAAAAATATATAATAGACGAATAAATCTTAAGCAAAGAAATAATGGAACATAATACATGCCAGTCAGGATGGTCTGATGTTTTTAATGGCATCAGGAATTTGTCAATTTCTTCGAACAATACCCACATTGTATTGTTCTCCTCGGTTTTATGCGTCTCACAATACTTTTTTGTGCTTCCCATAGCTGTAGATTCTGGAGTCGTGCTTTATAATTGTTTTTATTAAACTATGTTTAGGACTTCTCCAAGTAGCTTCTAGGCCTTGAGTATGAAACTGTGGGTCTGATGGGTCGACAAGTTACACTTTGTTACATTGATGTCATTTCTTAAGCCAATCCTCTAATGGGCAGTATTGAGACGCATAAACCCGATGAGAACCCATGGTATTAGTATAAACAAAAACTAAAAAATACTCGCGAAATCGGAAGCGATTGTTGGCAAAAGATGTAGAAGGATCATAGGCGTCGGTGCCAAATTGACTGTTTTTTGTCAATTTACCAAAGAAATCCAACTCATCGCCATATGGACGAATGTTGAATTTATTGGAAAGATTGGTCGCATCAAATCGCGATGGCCTGTAGAAACTGCTCAAAGGGTTTCTAATGGCTGAAGAAAATGAAGATTCAGTGAAGCTTGAGTCTGTGCTAAGCATCTCTAAACAATCATACTAAATAATATTGTTAGTAATGTGTGAGCGGATGTACTTTCGTTATAGGGGCAAAAAATGCAAAAAAGGAAAAAAGCCAAACAAACAAAACTACAAAAGGGCGCGGAAACGCAAATATTTGGGGTAATATGAAAAACTCAAGTTTATCCCAGTCCCCTTTTTTGTGAAATTTGAGTTATGAAAAGCCGCTAATGGATCGGGGTCGCTGAGCCCGAATACCACATGCATTTCGTCTAATTCCGAACCTTTGAGTTATGAAAAGCCGCTAATGGATCGGGGTCGCTGAGCCCGAATACCACATGCATTTCGTCTAATTCCGAACCCTTCTCCCAATTTGTTGCCGTATAGGCGTGCGTGAGATAAATACGTAAACCGAGAGCGTTTTTTGGTTTTAAGACGAAAATTAAGAAAACATTCTGCCAAAATAAGATTTAAAAAAAGCACGGAGCACTCACGAGAGTGCGGAAGGATCGGACCCATACAGGATTTACAATTTACAGTATCCTGTCCGGATCCTGTATTTTGGTCCAAGCGGTATTTACAGGATTAATCCTGCTGATCCTGTAAATTTCGATCCTGATCAGAATCCGAACATTTGATTTCGCAGAGCTTTAGCCTGAGGCAATTTCCCCTATTCGCTAACAGCGCATAATTTAAAAATTTTTTTGCGAAAATAATATTTTTATAAATTACAAGATTTTATAATACATGTCTGGGTAGTGTACACATAATATACATCAAATTCAATACAGAAATCAGTAAATGTTGAAACATTCAAATTTCAACGCTTTATTCTGTGTGTGCTTGAAGTGTTTTCTCCGGTAGTTCCTTCCCTCTCGTTTCGGGAAGCAAAAGTGTTAAGAGTCCCGCAAGCAATGAAAATGTGCCGTAAAATAGCATTGGCGCAATAGGAGAAATTTTAGCCTTAATCAGAAAATTGTACCTGAGTAAACAAATTTTGTTTAAATTTTTTTACGTTACCATAATCCTGACGCCCGGGGCAAATATGCTGCTTCCCTAAAAGATGACGAAAAGTTAAAAATTGAATTTGTTGGTAATTTACCTGCGAAACGGCGGTGCAAATGCCCATACAAAGGCCCCGATTCACAGTGGGAAACACTTCGGATGTGTACACGAACAAACCCGTGAATGAACTGGAGATGGCAAACTTTGCAATCAGCCAAAGGACGAGGAAGAAATTGGAATGGCTACTGATAAGGACGGCCAAGAAGGCGCAAGCCGCCAAAAAGTGAGTGAACGAAGTGAAAAAGCGACGGCCCAACCGTAAATGCAAATGAATTTATGCATTTTTAAATTAAAATTAAACTGACTTGTCCAAAAGGATGGGCGTGAACAAATAGGCGGGCACTTCGGCCAATGCGACCAAAGTGAAATTTATGAAGCGATTACCGGCCAATTGGGCGCTGAACAAGCTGAGACCGTAATAAATAAATGTGTCGCAAGTCCTGAGTGGGATGGATGGGTCATCTTCATTTTTGAATTGAATCAAAATTTAGTTGACCACAGAAAGCAGAAAACGCTCAGATAGAGAATCAGCCTCCGGTTGGTCCAAAATCGGTCATTTGAGGACGAATTGCTGCAATCGGTGGAAGTAAAGCATTGCAATGAATGGTCTGATGAGGGCAAATTTGGCTAAAGCCGCCTCCTTTGGCATTTTCATTTTGGAAACCGTACAATATTCATTTAATACCTTTCCTTTTCCTCCTCCGCTTTTTCCTCCTCGTCCTTTCGGTGCTCTTTGATATGTTGAATGAACTTTTCCAACTCCTCCTTTCCGATTTCGCGTGTCCCCGCCTTTGCTGCCCATTTATTTGCTTTTCCAACCCATTTTTTTACGTCGTCTATTTTTTTTTGAGCCACCAAAAAATGCAAACTTTCTGGGATTGTGCTTAAAGAGAATTGTTATTATTTCTTAACATAGAATTGCTTACAATAAATAGAAAAGACCAAATAAAATGGACGGCCCAGACGCAGCGGCGATTAATTGTTGCCAATTTGTCGTGAAATATGCCAACGGTGCCACCAAACAATAGCCGAACACCCACATTAAGCCGAACACCAACGCACTTTGGGAACGCAGTCGGAGCGGAATGCTTTCGTAGGCGAGCACCCAATTGAGCATGGCACAGCCCTGCAGGGAATGAATGAATGCATTTGAAGGCAAAATGTGAGAAAGTCAATGGAATGTAGGCACCGAAAAGGAAAGTCCCTGGACAAATCGCATGGCAATGAACACGAAAATGTTGACAGAAAATGCCGAGGCACAGCCGACAAAGCCGCACAAAAACAAGGAGCCCAGAACAGCCCAACGACGTCCTTTCCTAAACGCCTCCGGAGGAAATTTGAACAACCCGAAAGGAACGGAAGAATGGATACCTGTCGCCAAGCAATGGCATGAAAAGGCTGCCAAGTGCCATGCCGCCGACAAATGCCGAAGTGGCAATGTCTGCCAAATAACTTCGGCTGGAGTCCAAATTAAACTAAATCAGCGTAGAGTTCATACTCCACGGGGCAGCGTGTGGTACCTCCGAAGTCACTGTGCCCGGCCTCAGAGAGCATTCTTTCCGTTCGGAATCCTCAGAATGTGTCTTGCCATTGGTCGCTTCTTTCTGCGACTCACAAAAATCGTCCATTAGGAAGGCGGAACACATTATGGGCATTGCGACGACTGCCCAAACCAAAGCCATGGAAATCCAAATGAAAAGCACCAACGGATTTTTGGGTCCTTTAAAATTTTATAGGAAATCGTTAAGAATTATTGAAAACCTATCAGAGTCAAAAGCTGGTCGGCTGATTTGCATTCAACGGTTTGATCAGAGATGGCCAGCCGAGAGAAACTGTTTGGAAGTGCCGTTCCTAGGGATTCGGCGACGGCGGCGACATCAGCGGAAGAATGAATTTTGGCCATTTCGGCATACAAATATTTTAGAGGAGGCGAAAAAAGGGAATAATAGAAAATTTTACAGTTTGACGCTGAAAATGAATGAATGAATGAATGACAGGGTGAGAACGAAAGGGAGGTGCGAGAGAGAGAGAAAGGGGGGGGGGGGGAGGACAAAGCGAAAAATGTCGCCGGGGGGTGGCAAATTGTCATTTATGTATTTATTTCTGTTGCATTCGTTGCCCTTTTTATGCGTTCGCGCAAAACTAACAGAAATTGATCAAAAAATAAAATTTGGTATTAGTAATAATGGGCAAAGAGCTGAAAACCATATTTGTTAAGATTTGCTTAAAAAAAGAAAAAAGATATGATTTTATTGGTAATTTTTTATGTATCTATCTACATATTTAATATCAAACAAAATTATAATTTCTGGGAAAATAATAAAATGACACAAAAAGGGTACATATCAGGGATGTGCCGAATCATAATCGGAATCGTAATCGGGATCGCAATTAATCGGAATCGGATTTTGTCCGGCTCGGCACATCCCTGATACATATGTATTAATGATTATTAATGAGTGTATTTAATTTTAATGATGTATAAATGCACTGCGAACTTCCATTTCCATCAACAGCAGAGAGAGAATCTATTTTGAGGTTTTGGGAAAACGAAAAATGAATGACGCAGCGGTGAAAGAATGTGAACAAATTAATTTTTCACACAAAACATCCAACCGATGAATAGGCAAATACAATACAATACAATACAATACAATACAATACAATACAATTTACACGTAAATGACTTATTTTCTCTCATAGAATTTTTATCAAACCTTCGGAGATATAAAAATTTAATTTTCGACGACAATTAATTTACCATCGTTCGTTGCTTCTTCTTTGAAAACGGTAAGCTACCCAACAAAACACGGGATCAATCACTTATTCTGATCAATTTCGCCTCCTCCTGCCCCTGCCCTCCTTCCCCCGCGGCGCCTTCGCATTGCGTTGATAATCAAATTCAACGAACGGACGGCGGGGGGCAAGGCAAATAAACAAAAGCTTTGCGCTCGGAGAATTCATTGAATGAATTGAAAGAAAGAAAGGGGGGCAAAGAATGTTTGAAGACCATCAAAAGGCAAATAAATGAAAAGAACGAACGATTGGAGGGGGGAGAAGAAGCCGAAGTTAACTTTTACATTATGTACATATAATAAAATGAATTGAGCAAAGCGAACGGAGGGCACAAAAATTGGGGCAGCCAAAAAATAAATAACACACAAAAAGTTAGCCTCCCCTCCCCCCTTGTAGCATATTCCTTTAAATTTATTCCTTCCGCCATCCGTCCCTTTGGGCGTTTCCAATTCATTTGAATTTGTCCCTTCGTTTCGTTTTTTGCTTAAAAAATGGCATAATGGTTGTGTTCCTTCCTTCCGCTTCTTCTCATTGCTTGCGCTTCGTTCTATGCCGCCCGTCGCCGATCATTTTTCATCCGATTCGAATTTCCGCCGTTTGCTCTATTCATCCGTTCATTTGGCGCCGCCTTCCTTTTTATCTTTGGCTTCGCCGTAGGGACCCAATATGAATTGTTTTGTCTGATGAATGAATGAATGCATTCATTCATTCATTGACTGTCAATTGCTGCCTTTTTCTGATTCATCCCCCCTCCCCTCTCCCTGCTGCTGTCCCCTAACCCTTCCAATTGCTCCCACTTTTCTATCCCCGATTTTTTACTTTTTTTTTTGTCCCATTTATCGCCCCAATTGCAAATAGTGCTTTAAATTCCATCTGCCATATGCAGCAGCGTCGGCAAAATTCTCTGATCAAAGACAATTCGTTCGCCACTGGCACTGTTGTGCTTGGCATGGAGCCGCTTCAAAGTCTGCACAGAAAGTTCTCAATTTCGGCATGCCGACGACAATCGTCCGTCGACTTGGCGGACAATCAGTTTCTGTTGACCATTGTGATTAGCAATGCGACAAGCCACGAATGCATCTCCTACAAGCAGGACGGAGGGCGCTTTGATTCGTCACAATTCACATTGAAATTCCACACGAACACTTTGTACAAAATTTATGTGAAGACAAAGCCGGCACAACAATTTTTGTGAGTGATTTGCCCCAGAAATGAACTCGAAATTGGATGGCATCAAATTGATCGCGTTTCAGGACTCTAAACATTGGAGGAAATTGCCTCACATTGGCGCCGCTGGAGGGAGGCAGCGGAGAATTTGTGGCCTTTTGGGTAAATGGGGGGGGGGGCAGATGGATTTACCAAATTGCCTTTCGCTTTCAATCATTTTTACTTCCCATTAGAACACTGCCGACAAAGAGCCGACCAAAAAAGGGACACGGCAAGACATCGAATTTATTCTCTCGGTAAGAAAGTCAACTGGAGAATGATCAGTGATCAGCAAAAGCTTAGAATCAAAACAGCGGAGTGGGAACTAATCCGAGAGAGAGAGAGAAAGAGAGAGAGGGCGAAAGTTGGTCCGAAGTGAGGGGAAGCATGAGATAGAGAGACAAGCAAGAAAGAGGAGGGCATTGGTCTGAGGGGAAGCATGAGATAGAGAGACAAGCAAGAAAGAGGAGGGCATTGGTCTGAGGGGAAGCATAAGATAGAGAGACAAGCAAGAAAGAGGAGGGCATTGGTCTGAGGGGAAGCATGAGATAGAGAGACAAGCAAGAAAGAGGAGGGCATTGGTCTGAGGGGAAGCATGAGATAGAGAGACAAGCAAGAAAGAGGAGGGCATAGGGGAAGAACGACAGAAGAGAGATATTAGCTAAGAAGAGGGGATTGGGGGACATTGAATTGGCACTGCAACTTCTTTCCCAAATTAAAGGGCACGGACAAAACATTAAGCAAAAATTTGCAAGTCAAATTTTACTCCCACAACGACACGCACGCCGACTGGGGCCAAAAATTGGATCAAATCACTTGGAACTGTTCCACCAACGACATTGGGCACATTTTCGTGTTGGAAGAACAAACGATTTAAAACAACAAAAAAAGAGGGGCAATTTGAGGAAATCGAACGGCGGACGAATTGTCAAATGAATGATCAAATGAATAATTAATCAATCGTAAAGCCACCCTTTTAAGCACAATATTTCCCATTCATTCAATGCAATATTTTTGTGTTTCCTTTTGTCTGCATTTATTTTGTTGCAAAAATTGCTTTATCCAATAATATTTTAAACAATCTCACATTTACGCAAAAGTGTCTGATGAGGGAATTCATTCAAATGCCAATGAATGCGTCGGGTCAAAATCATCGACCGATTGATTTTGTCCTCCGTCTGATCACTGTCCGATGGACACTTTTTTCTGCCAATTGTTCTGTTCCAATTGCCACTTTGTTAGTCCCAATTGCATTGCCAACGCGTAACCTTCCAACAATTGGCTGGCCTTTGGGCCAATTATGTGAAGGCCGACGACGCTTTCCTGGCCAATTATCAAAATTAATAATTTATTAATTATTATTTTGATTATTTATTTCCATTCATTGCCCCGCGACTTTTAATTGCCGTCTTTTGTTTAATTATTATTTCCTTTGTTTCCCACCCGTTTCGGATGTGCCGTTCCCTTCACACAAATCATTTTTGCCCTCTCCGCCTTTATTGGCACTTGTCCATCTTTGTACACGCGGATCAAATGCCTTCCAAATTTACTTTCCGCCTCCTCCTCACTGAGGCCACAACAGCTGTACTCCCCCGGGGGGATAAACATCGTTCTGCTGACCAACGGCGGTGGCTCATCGTTTTCCATCTGTCAAGGGCATAAAATCAGCAAAATTTGAAAATAGTTTTTAATTTTTGGTTTGTCTGCGATTTGCCGTCCCTAATGGAAATATTAATTGCCTTTTTGCTTACCGTGTCGAATTCGGATTCGTACATTCGTTGAAGCAACATTTTTACCCTTTGGCAATTTCCCTCCTCCGATTGCGCCTGCGGCGACGTCTCTCCCCTCCACCGCTGCTCCAATTGCGCATCGCCAATGGCATAAATATTTGGCGCCTTCAGAATTTCTGACGTTGAACAAATCTTTCGGATGCTGCCGTTGCGAGCAAAGCCATTTGAGTCAGAAATGGACGGAGGGGTCGGCTTCGAGCTGCGAAATCCGATATTGTCCGGCACCAATTCCTCGGCCAAATTGGAAGAACGCCCTCCGACGGAAACGACGACCTTTTGGAGAGAGGGGAAGGGCTAAGAGTTGAAGCAGTACACCAGCAGAAAGCACTGTGTTGAACTCCTCCACAAAGGGTGCCCAATCGCCGCCGGTGCCGCCGCGGCCCGTCTCTGCCATTTTGCTCCAAGCACTCGTCGCATAAACGCGCAAAATGGCCGCTTTGTCTTCAGTGGCCTCTCTCAGCAATTCAAATTTGGTCGGCAAACTTCTAAAATTTTCAAAAATAAAGTACCAGAAATAACGGCATAATTAACAGACATAAAAAGGCGAATTCCCAACTGACACAATTTGTCTTTAATTGAAAGAATGAGTTCAGAGTCGAAGCACTCCATTTTGGACACTTTCACTCTTCTGGGCGAATATGTATTCGTCATGACCTTAATCCAACAGAATTGTCTCTGATAAATCTGACAGAGGGGGCCATTTGGGACGACCAACGACTGACCGTCACATCGTTGCCGAGTGCCCTCAGAATGGCTGCCGACTCCAACAGTTGCGGATCCGCCTCATTGTCACAGAAGAACAACGTTTTGCCAGGGTTATGCTCCAAAGAGAACAGCTCGTCACTGAATGAATGCATCGATGACAAAACGGACAAACAATTTATTTATTTATTTATTATTCCAATAAATGGCACTTTTTATAATTAGTTTAAGCATCAGACTTCGAAATGCAAAATTCCTTTGCGCCGGGCACATTTTCCAAAGCTTTCCATTCACTCCTTGGAACTAATAAAAATTTGTCTGCACTCAGTTTGGCCAATTTGCTTTGTGCCAAATCGCCATTGGCCGACTGACAAAAAGAGAGCTCGTGGGAACCGGAGAAGTGGCATGCAGTCACTGGGAACAGTTGCACCTTTAAGGGGAGGAATTACAAATTTGGCACACATACCACAGAAATGGATCCGAATGCCGAAAAAAAGTACGTAATTCGATCCGGAGTGCGGACCTGGTCTGACATATGCGAACGAAGAGAATGGCATTTTCAAATTCCGGTACTTTTCTGTTATGGTACACCCCCCGAAATATTTTTTTAAATATTTTTTTCTAGGATTATTTCTAGCGCTGATAACGAATCCAGCAATTTTTTTTGGTCCGACGTCTTTTACGTGAGACACGTGAATGACGAGAGGTGTGCACAATGCCGTTTTGTTGTAGGAATTTAACGGCCTCCATTTCATTGGGTATTGAATTCAAAGGGACTTTCTTGAAATGACATAAATGGCTCGCTTAAATAACAATTTTGCGGATAATCTCTTACATTATAATCCTTGTTCAGATTGCAGCACCACAAAAAAACCAAACATCAATTTAATTTATGATCAAAGACCCTTTTTTTACGTGATATTTCACGTATCTCACGTAAAAGACGTCGGACCAAAAAAAATGATGTATTCGTTATCAGCGCTAAAAATAAGCCTAGAAAAAAATATTTTAAAAAAAATTTCGGGGGGTGTACCATAACAGAAAAGTACCCAAATTCCACCAATTCACTTTGCCCACCTGTCCCTGTTTGAAGGTCCTCTCCATCCGCTCTCTTTTCAACAGTGTCTTTTGTGCAATCCCTTCGCGCACACATCGCCAATCGAGCCAAAAGTTAATTTTGCCATTCTCCGTCGAATTGTCTTCGACCGTCCATCCGTTCATTTGTGCCTCCTCTCAAACAGAACCATTACGTTAAATCAATCAACACCCATTCTTCAATTTGCCCAAATGGGTGTTTTATTGACCACCAAATCACACCGATTGAATGTCGCATCAGTGCCGCCTGATTGGCCATTTGTTTGGCGACCAATGGGTCAACAAATGACTCGTCGCCAGCCGTTCGTCTGCTGCCGTTCTGTTGTTTGACTTGCACAAGTGCCACCCTTTTGCCCAATTTGACTGCCTCCTGAGGCAAAATCAAAGAATGCAAAAGCATTTTTTCCAAAGCATCGGACGGACCTCAACCGCTCTCTCTGCCGCCGCATTTCCTTTTCCGCATCCAATCACAACCAAATCAAAGTCATGTGCGCAAAGAGATTCCGCCAGAAAACCGTTTCTTGTCAGCTGTTTAAGTTCGGCCAAACCGCCCACACAGTCGCCGTTAAGGAAAATCAGTGGCAATCCCTGTCTTCGGACATGATCTAACATTTTGCCCGCATTGTGATGATCCACGGTAAGAAAATGGGCGGCGGATGAGATATCCGTCGGCGGATCTCTGCCAACAGCACGGCACGCAACCGCAAGGACGGAAGAAATCTGATGAGCAAAAGTTGGTCGACGAAAGGGTGTCTTTGATCTGTGTCAATAATTTCCACCTGTTGGTCAATATCCGAGCCGGCTCTTCTCACCACACAAATGCGCTTCTGAGCGACGAATTTGAATATCGAACAAATTGAAATGCCATCGTCGCATGGCACTCGCGATTTTTGGTTGAATAAGTTTGAGTGTTGGAACAGTGCGGGTGACGATGACACGTGATGACGGGGAGCCATCAACAGCAGACCATCAATGGATTTGTTGTTGTTCGTGTCACTTTTGGGTTTGAACAGAGCGCTGCTCACTTTGCGCATGACAATGAATCGGCTCAATGTTCAAGAAACTGACATTCGAAAGACCACTTTTGTATTGCGTACTTTGGGGTTGTGCAAATGCAAATCGGTTTGCTTAAACATTTAACTTTCTTATACAAAAAAAGAAACAATTTCACCAATTCTAAATACGTAATAGGTAGGGACCAAATGCGATTTTTCAGGCAAACAAATTTAGGAGGGGTGGGCGGGAGGTAGGTGGGAAGAGGGGGAGGGAGGGAGGGAGGGGGGGGGGGAGGGGAGAGGAGGGGGTGACTTTTCAGTGAAAGCAGCCACTCAAACTAACTGACGAAGGAATGGATGAAACGTGGGTAGCTCATCCCACCAGAAACACAGCAACTCACCTCCACTAGCCCCACTCATTTCGCATCACCAACCAACCATTGCCACCCGCCCGCCCTCCGCAAGCAGACGAAGCGATGGATGCCCTCCCTCCTAACAATTCATCCATCCCTTCATTCATTGAAGCACCCACTTGAAATTGCATTTAGCGGAAAGAGTCGTATGTGCAATTGAGAAGTTCGACGTGGATGAAGTTTCTTTGGTAATGCCATTTCAGTAAAGGCAATTCATTCCGAATGAAAACCGTAGGAAAAGATCGGAACAGCGCTTTTAATGTCATTTAACTAACAAATTCACATCGAAAACTTTGGGTCCTTTCAGCAGAGCTCTTAAATTACCAAAAGGACAAGAGGAATAGGCAGCTCACACAATCCCTTGAGATTTTTGGAATTGGTTTTCAAACCAGTCTGCTTGGGAACCATAATCAATAGATCGAAATGGGACTCAAAAGATTCGATTTGTTTTGTAACTAGCAAACCACAAACAATGGTTTTGACTCTGGCAAAAAGTTTTTTTTAATATCGTTTCTGAGACATTCGGGAAAACAAAAATTCCATTTGCTGCTGAATACAATAAGGAACGATTTTGCCTCTCAAGCTGTTTAGGCCACTGTCAGCTGAGTTCTGTAGCGTTAGAAAGTCCCCTCTCGATGAAGAATGGGTGTCGTCGAAATGTCTTATTCCGAGATTGTTTCTTCTCGCTCGTCTTTGACCAAAGTTCGTTGAGAGTTAATTGTTTAGGTGTATCCAAGACTGTCGAGAAGTCCCTAAAAAGAAATGTCACTTCCAAAAATGGCAATAAATTATACTTTCTGACTCTATAACTAATATTAAGGTCATTCGGGGAGGGGGCGTGAAGCAGGGACGTATCTAGAGTGGGGGAGGGTATGAGGGGCACGTAAAAAAATGTTTTTGAGCCGAGCAAATTCCTGGATACGTCCTGGGAATGAAACCAATTATGGTTTCGAAAGAGCGACACCCAACCCCAACTCGTACTGTTATACAACCCTTGTTATAAGTGAAGGTCGTCAAGGTATCATTGTCTGCACGTTCGTGTAAATTTGCGTAAGGGGGATGTGCGAGTTCGGAACAGCTCGCCCCCCCCCCCCTGCCGTTTCCCCCCCAATCGTTTCCCCCCCCCCCCCCCCCTACGAGACCTAAGTTCGAACGGTCTGAATGTCGAACCAAACAAAAAAAATATCGAACATTGCGGGTCGGTCGGGTTCAGGCGACGAATAAAATCAAAATTGATCGAATGGAATAAAGGAATGTTCGAGTGTTGAAGTGTCTAACAATTCTTTAATTTTTGTAGACAGTAACTTTTTTTAATTGTGTTCAATCGCTAAGCTTTTGCTTAAACATATCTTAAGCTAAAGAAGGCGCTTCGACTGGCGCAAATTTTGTTCGAATTGGTCAAGATTAAAAAAGTTACGAATTTTTTCGACATTCGAACAATGACTTTTTTGTTTTCCTAGACACACACACACAACTCTGCCTCCGAGTGTTCGGTATTTTTGGTTTTGTTCGACTTTTAGACCGTTTCGGCCTTCGAACTGGTAGTCTAACACTCGGGGGGGGGGGAACGGTACGGGGGGGGAAATGATTCGGGGGGGGGGGAACGGCGGGGGGGGGGGGGGGGGGAAGGGGGGGGGGGGGCGGCGGGTCGGGGGAGGGTGGAAACGGCGGGGGGAAACTAGGTGCACACGTACGAGTTCGGTAACGTAAAAAACAGCAAAAAAAGGATAAAACGGTAAATCTAAGTCAACCCGAATTATGCCCATTTCCACTAACCAAGTGTATTTGATTGCCTTCGTGTTGAGTATTCTTTCTGCTGTTTTCCAACTGAAGCGGACCACCGACGGATAACCAAAGACGGGGTCAACCATTGTTTTAATGAACTTTTTGGTTATCGGATCTGAAGTTGACTTGCTTAGTAAGTTGCATGCCTTTTAGCAATTCACCTGCCGGATAGCCGGACCCAATGCCCTCCTCAGGCACAACAAAGCCCTTTTCATCAAACACCCATTCAGCTAATCTGTCATCCCTCATCACTTTGGCAACAATCGAAGCCGCGCCAACAATACGGAAAATTGCATCAGCTTTCTTAGACACGGTGATTTTAAGTGATGGGAAATGTGTACTAAGAAATGCTTTGTACGTTTCTTCTTTGTTTCCCACCAAATCAACGAACACCTAAAACAATGAACCAATAAGGAAAGAAAGCAAACAATTGCTAATGTGACCATTGTATAAAGGATTATAATACTCCGAAATGGCTAAGAATCGTCTTTACGCAGAAAATATTGAAAACTATGTCGTTGGTCTCACCTCTCTAAGGCAAATTCCGCTCCGAAGTGCCCTGTCGATGAGCGCAATTGCACACAAATGGCTTATTTGGTTGAGTGACTGTTTGACGCGTCGTTGCATTTGCGCACTGATTGTGCGGGGATGGACAACCCGAAGCGAATAGGTGAGAAGCTGCTGAAGCGGACAAATTAGCCGTGCAATAGTCAAATCCGCACGTTTTCATCAAAAGCAATTTTTTGCTGTATTTGACGGAATATTTCCCTTCTTTTGGCGTCTGTCAGTGCCTTCGAGTCAGTGACTCCTATTATTAGAATATAGCTTTAGTTTCCTTCCTACAACAAAACCAACCAATAGTGTCAAGTTGTGCTAAACCATCCGCCTTAACAATGGCACAGCCGTAAACCATAGGGCCAAGCACCGGTCCTCTGCCGGCCTCATCAATTCCCATAATGCAAGGGGACCCGTCAGAAAAACAAGAAAAATTAGGGGCATCCACACAATCAATTGCAAGAAAACTTGGTTCGATTTGTTTTTGAAAATTGACATTCTGATGAGCCATATAGCTTAAAAAAAAATAAAGAAACGGGGAAAACAAATTTAAAAAAGCACAAAGAAATATAGCTTATTTCCTCAAAAAACAATAATTTAACACATCTTTTCAACAGAGTAAAATAACAACAAAAACAGTCTTTTTTATTCTCAGTGATCAGAACAACGGCTCGGGGAACTCGAAGACCACATCCTTCCCAGTCAATTTCTTGTACAGATGCGAAAAGGTGTCCACCTTGTGCTCAACGGTGGTCTGTTGTGCTTTATCTAAGTGGACCTAAAGGGAGAAATTCTTTAAAATCTCTGTCCATCAGGGTGGCGATTTTGCCACTAATTAGTGGCATTTGCCACTATTGTGGGGGTCTTGCCACTATTTTTAGAATTTCCACTATTTTTAGAATTGCCACTATTTTTGGAACTTTGTATATTCTTTTAATTTTTTTAACAAAATGAGAAATTACACCATTTTTCCTATTTTTCTTTGATTTTGCAACAAAAAAAAAGATAAAAAAAAATTTTTTTTGTTGCCTTTTGCTCATAACAGTTAATTTTGATTAAAAAATTTTTTTTATTGCAATTTTGAGGCAAATTTTTCTTAACAAAAATAGTATTAATTATCAAAAAATTTCCAGCGGTGCCGATTTCCAGGTATCTTTTCGCAAATATTCTAGCGATATCGAGAAAAAAACAAGCTTTTCCGTTTTGAGAAACAGTGAAAAACACAAATTTAATTTGTGTGTATTTTTGGACGATTTTCACGCTAAAAATTATGTGCCACTTTTTTGCCACTATTTTTAATCCTGGCGCCACATTTTGGACTTTCGAGATGGCTACCCTGCTGTCCATGCCTAACAACCTTGACGATTTGCTTCCCGTCAAGCTTGACCCGAGTTCGCTTGCCAACCACTTCAGCTGGAAAGACAACGTCCGAGAGAATTGCGTCGTGCACAGCGGTGAGTGTCCGAGAACGAGGACGCTTCTGTCCCAACGGCTTACGGTTCTTACCGCGTTGGGGCTTCGGCAAAATCCTACGCTAAAATCATCGAAATTAAAAAAAAAATGAATTTGTATTAAAACAACCTTGGCAATGAAGATGACATGACAGCCACTCATCTTCTTTTCGAGTTCACGGACTAATTTTGGGTGAATCTTCTGGTAGTCCCGAAGTTGAGGGACCGGAATCCATACCAGAATGCATTTTTTGTTACCAAACTCGTACTCCTAAACAATTCCAGGCGTAACCTTTTCTTAAAAACAATAAATGAGAATACCATAGCCCCAACAAAGTAAAGTTCGCTGAGCTGTGCCTTTATCTCTGAATTATGTGCCAATTCGGACAATGCCGTTGCCACTTGCTTTTCAAGATCATCAGGCGCTTTGCCATCAGTCTTAACAAGTTTCTCAAAGGTAGCAACCATTAGTGATAATTAGAACAAGAAAATCTAAAACAAACATTTATTGATAATGCGTGATGTTTTGATTTTTTTGTTACAAGAAATGAATGGGGAAAAAATAAAGAATTATGAATTTTAATTGAAAAATAAATTTCTAAGTAAGTACTAAGCAATTAAAAAAAACAATTGCATTATGTTAATTTCGTTTCGTAAGGGTATTATGCATTCAGAAATTTTCATAGATTTGCTTCTTAACCGTTTTTCACCCACCCGTCCCTGAATTTTTTAATTAACATTTTTGAGTCAAGAAGCGAATCCGTTGTTTCTTTTACGATTTACACCTCAACATGAGCAAATTATACCACAGCCAACAAAGGGCAGTGACCACTTACTCTGAAGACAACATTCAAGCGAAACATATGTTAGATCAAAAAAAAAATAAAATAAATGTTAGGTCAAAAACAAAAATAAATAAATAAGTTAGAGGCAAGGTAAAACATCGTCCAAAATGATTGAAGGAGAAGACAAAGTTGGCCATTAAGTTGAGGAGTTTTAGGGACACTTTTTTGTCCCAATTACCCCCAAAAACATTCTAAGCAAATCGGACTTTTCATTCGGTCTTCACTATCATACATACATATTTAATCTTTTTTTTAACAACATTGGTCTTGACGAATATATGTGTGTGTAGTACACATATCAATTTCAACCCTACATATTGTACATGTTTATTTTTGTTAGGTATCATTTATTTGATTTTTCATTGTTCTTCAACAAATAGCTGGGTATGAGTGCTTCTTCGCGTCGTTTGCAAAAGGTTTTGTTTAAATATTATCTTTATTTTTACAATACATAAATTATTTGAGAATCATATCATAGTAACGATAACTGATTTTCTATCGCCAACAGGAACTTTCGGAAATGCGCGGAAACAATTCAGGCGCGGTTCGTATAATGGAAGTCGATGAGAGCAATTTGCTTCGCTGGAGCCTTATGCTTTATCCGGTGGGGATTTTATTTGGTTTTTATTTTAATTATGTAAATACAAAGGTGTAATTTCCATACAAGTCTTTTATCCACTTTATTTTAGGACCGTGAACCGTACAACAAAGGCGCGTTTCGAGTGACGATGGATTTCCCGACCGAATATCCTTTCAAACCGCCGGCTGTGACATTCGCAACCAAAATTTACCACCCGAATATTGACGATAAGGGCCAGGTCTGTCTTGGCATCATTCTTGCAGAGAATTGGAAGCCGGCAACGCGTGCCGAGCAAGTGATGAACGCACTGTTGTCGCTGATTGCCGAGCCGGAAACTGCACATCCGTTGCGTTCCGATCTCGCCGAGGAGTACCAGCGGGACAAGAAGAAGTTTTTCAAAAACGCCGGTAAGTTGCCCTTTGAGATGCTCTTTAATCCCATTTTCTGTCTTTTAGAGGAGTTCACCAAAAAGCACGCAGAACGCCGTGAGTAAACTGTTCTAGAAAGGACGCCAGTATTCTGTGTACGAAAGTCCCGTTGGTAATATCTGCGAATATCTCTCGCCACTTAAATTGTTCAGTTTTAAGTTATTGTCTGTCTTACGTTATGATTTGACTTCATTTTGTATTGACTTTCAACTCGCAAAATATATGATAAAAGGAATTACTTATTTTTTGGTTGATTTTACAAGCTCATTTTACTTTAACATATTTATTTGTTTTTTTTGACTTTTCTTCTTTTAATTTTAATCATTGGTTTTGATGGCACTTCACCTTTTGGCATTTTTCTTGAATATTATTTTGCTCCTCGGTGCCGACATAGACGTGGATTTGAGGTGAGAAGAGGAAAATTAGTGCAAATACTGTGTGTGAGATTATTTTTCAGAATTTGAATTGATTTAACCAGGATCCTGATACTTTCGATCTCTAGTATTGTAGAATCCAATTGAATGTCGAAAATCATTGGTTACCTCAATTGGACTTTCTTGATAAACTAGCGTCAATATGACACCCAGAAAAATATTCTAAATGAAAGTATAAAGCTCCCACGATTTAACAACCTCCGAAAAACAAAATTTTTGTTAAGCGTCGACAAAACCAACTGGGTTGATCCCACCGACCCATTTTCAAATTCCGCGATGCTCCTCGATCAAATCCCTGGACAAAGGAAGTGCAACACAGATGAAAATTTACAAAAATGCATTGATGTAATTTAGACCTAATTTAAAAAGAAAATTGGGTGTTTAAGGAGTATCGGCAACTGCATGAGGAAATGCTGGCATTGAGAGTGAACCGAGCCAATTCAGTGGATTCGCTGATGAAACTTGTTCTAAGACGTTTTTTAGACAGACTGAACATTAATTTGAGTGACTCCTCCGGGTCGATCTTCAAAAAAGCACAGGCACATTTCTTATTATGAATTTAAAGACAATTTAACAGTGTTTAGGTCACATTGTCGCAAAATGATATGACCATTCTGAGGCGTTATTTGAGCACTGAAAAAGCGATTGAGGAATTTGGACTGCGTGAGGATTTACGTGCTGCTTTAGAGGACTTTTTAATTGAGGTGACTATACTTGTTATTGTAATTTACAATTATCGCCTTTTTCTATTCTCTATCCCCCGCCTATTTTTTGATTGGCCACATTTTTCTCAGTCCGACATTCGTTCTGACCATTCGTTGTTCACTTTTCTGCACGCTCTTCTTCCGTACATTATGCTTCTCAATGTCATCCTTCTCATTCCGGCGGCCCTTTTTTTCCTCCGTTCGGCGATTTCCACCCGAAAATTGGTCAGCTTTGTTTTGCTGAGCACTTTCTGTTGGTCCTGTTACGCAACATACATGCGAAAGTATCAGGTTCATTTTGCTTGTTTTTATGCTGCCTTTTTTTACACATTTCGAATTTATAGGAGATTTTGGCTGAACGTTTCCTACGCACAGACTCGGTGTTTCGACGTGAAGGTGGGAAAAGTGTCTGTTCCCCGCAAGGGCTGCTCAGTGAGGCGTTAGATGTGATGCTTAGTTATGTGAGGATAAAGCAAAAGAGCGAATGCCTTAAGGCCTACGAGGTTTTTCCCTATCACTCTCTAGCACAGTTTTTTTCCATTCTAAAAGGACGAACTGATCGCTCCTCTTTGGCAAGTCGACCCGTTGCAAGTGATCGCCGAAGTTCTGTCCAATTTCTTCTTGGGAGGTCTCCCCGCCTCAGGCACTCATTTGAACCATTTCTTCAACAATTTCTTCGTCGACACGCCCATCCATTTGGCATTGATCAAAGTGCTTTTTGCCTTTGTGTTTCCGTTGGCAATTGTTTACGGCATTTATTTATATTCGAAATATTCCCCGAGGAATGAACAACCGCAGAGAATTAAATCCAAAGTAACGACAGTGATTAGTAGAAGTAACAGTCAGGCAGAACTGACCGGAGCCGAGTCAGACAATTCGCAGACTTAAAGCGGGAGTACGAACCTTCTCAGCTAGACTTTGCTTGTTTCACTTTCCAATTTTATGCATGTATCTTTTTAACCATGTTGTTTATTTGTCTGATCTCCCATTTATTTTGTATGCCTGTTATTTTGATTGAAATTCAGTTTTTGCTGATTTTTTGCATTCATAGTAACTAAATTTTTATTGAGGTGCGTTTAAATGGTCAACTTGAAAAGAGTGCACTGAAATAAAATACAAAAAAAAAAATTCACGTTTTTCTGGTGGATTGAGAAGAGTATACTTGGGTGCGGGTCAATGGCACACATACAATGGGCAATTCGTACAAAAAGAATCAAAAGATTCTGCAATTTGTTTAGAAGGTTGTTTCTTCAAAACACAGGATTTTTGGAATTACCAGTTTCCGTATTAACTAGAGATCGGAATTTTGAAAAAATCAGGATCAGGATTTCGGAAAAAATCATGATCAGGATTTTTCAGGATTCGACTCCTGATTTTTCAGGATTCGACTCCTGATTTTTCAGGATCCTGATCCTGATTGCCATTTTTTGGTCAGGATTCAGGATTTTCCCAAAAATTTTCAAGTGTGCTGATTTAACTAAAATAAATATCTAAAATGACAATAGCAGTGATTATTTCTGGTAATAGTAAAGCTGGTGCCCCCCCCTTTTTCGAAAATTTTTTCAAATTATTAAAAGTGGTTCAAAACAGGTTTCTAGGGGGGTTTTCGGGGTCGCTGATCACGATTCAGGCATCCGTTCAGTCCAATTCCGAACCCCGGACCCGAATTCGAACAAAAAGTCGACAATTCATAT
>JAKKIK010000852.1:0-22321 GCA_024500135.1 Heterodera carotae | reverse complement strand
CCAGCAAATTTGTCAACTATTTTTTCAAACTCGCACGCGTACGCGCTCCCGCGAAAGCCGCGCGGGCGTGTCACCACCAGTCGGTGGGCGCCCCCGGGGGCATCCACACTTGTACCCCCCTATCTCCCAGCAGTAGTCACATTAAGAGTCAGACCCCCCCCCTCAAAAGGCCGCCGACATGAAGCGATCTGTCCACTCCCACTGCCGCGTACGCACGACCAAAAAGTTTGAGCTTGGTCCGCCCCCCCAGTGTCCATCGGCGGCGGCGGCGGCGGCGATGTCCTCTGAAGAAGCGTGCGCGATCAACAGCAGCAGCAGCAGATGACACATTGAAAGTGGGCGTTCAGCAAACCCCCACCCCCACAGCCGCGAGCGCCCCGACCGAACCAAAAGGTTTGGGCTTGGCGCCTCCACAGTGTCCCCCCCCCCCGGCGGCGGCGACAGCGGCAGGTGTCCCCCGCCGGCGACAGAGGCAGCAACAATGGCCAGAAGAAAATGCGTGCGCGACGCGGTCTGTCCACCCCCCTCCAACCACCGATACCCCCCCCCCCCAACCTCCCCACCCGGCGCACGCGCACAGCGGCGCACGCCAAATCAGAAAAAAAAAAGATAGGTGCCTAATGTAGTCACCGGGAAGTTTGGGCACCAGGAAGTTTGGGCACCAGAAGTTTGGGCACCAGGAAGTTTGGGCACCAAAATAGAAATTTTAAAAAATCTTAGGGTTCAAAAATATTTAAATAATAGTGAAATAGGGATTTTTGCATGCTATTTCGAGAAAACTTTTAAATTTCCAAAAAATTTGAACCCTAAGATTTTTTAAAATTTCTATTTTGGTGCCCAAACTTCCTGGTGCCCAAACTTCTGGTGCCCAAACTTCCGGCGGCCGTCACAATCACTGATGAGTGCGATACACGGAGATTGAACCGATGTTTTTTTTTAAATATATTTCACTTTCCATTTATTCAGTTCTACTGTGCAACTGAGCGTCGCGAGGACACAGAACATAGACAGGGTAGCGTGTTAATGAAAAATTCTAAAAAAAATTCTCTCTTGAAGAGATAAGTTTTTTAATATTAAATACGACAAAGCTAAGATTTTACAATAGTTTGAACAATTAAGGTTGCACGCAATTATTTTTAAAGATACCAAGTTTAATATGACCAATCAATCAATCACGGTTTTTTCTGTCCATCTTTATTTGCATTATTATAAAAATATTTTAACACTACAGAAAATTGGTGTTATTAAATTTACCCATTTATTTTAAGATAAAAATGAGTAACAAAAAAATGGCAGATTATTCATTATAACATTAAACGTTGAAAACAAAATAAAAACATAAAAACAAAGTAAACCTGCTAATCTGAGTCCAACACACCGATGGAATAATGCAAAATTTTTAAAGGTAATAATTAATAGGGCTGGCATAAAAAACATGTTTTCCACTTGGTTTGAAGCTTCTACGTTGATATTTTGGAGTTTTTTGGTGCCCTTTAGGGCGCCCTTTTCGCTATTTTTGGTGCCCTTTTTTGACAGCCCTAATAATTAAACAATGCGCATCGAATGGATTCAAATCACTCTAGACGCGAGAACTTATTTTTGACGAATATAGTTATGAAGAATTACGAGATATACATTTATAAAGGAATAGGTTTTTTGAATAGAAAAATAAATTCACATAAGATAAAAAATAAATTTAATAAATAATAAAAGAATAAGTTCAAATTATTTTATCAAAGACAAGTTTAAAAGGAACGTAAATTACGCCTTATCCAAAATAACTTTCAAATAACATAAATTTATTAAGCTAAATAAAATTTAAAACATTTAGAAAGGTCAAAAATTAAAAGAGTCGATTATTAAAAGGAAGAAACATCACCAGGAAAATTTTTTCATTAATTTAAAATTTTGTTTAACAAAGATTAAATCTTGAAATGCAATTGTAGATGTAAATGAAATCAAATAAACATATATAATTACAAATAATTAAATTTGAATGCCTAATAATTTTTGAATAAAAACTACTAAATGTATTATATACAGTCAAAGGTTATAAAACAAACCAAGTGTGAATGATTAAGCAAGTAAAATACATATTGTCATATCTTTTACACATGTCAAACCCTTGATTAAAAAACCTAAGCGTAGTTCAGCAAAAAATTTATTTAGCCATTTTTCTAGTTTTATTAGCATGTTATCACGATTTAGAAATAAATATTGCTTTTTGACAATATATAAAACCTAAATTAAAATAATTTTAAAGCTTTTTGGAATGAGACATTGGGTGCATAAAAACCAATCTTTCATCGAAATAAAACGAAAAATTTACAAAAATAAATTAAACTAAGGCATTGACGGTTCAATACAATCTTTAAACCTAAATGAAAATATACCCAATATAAAAAACATAATATAATTATTGCAGAACCTCACTCAATAGAAAAATTCACGGCATAATTTAACATAAATGAAGAATCCGGCTCAAAAAAGCCTTTTGAAATGAACATCGCATGATGCCATGATAAATAATGAACTTTCTAAATAAATTAATACATAAATAGCAAAACTTTTAATACACAAATAAAATAAAATAACTATTTTTAGAATCCAAACTTACAAAAATATGTTTTTCAAATGCAGCCTTTTCGATAATATGGAAATAAACAATACGCTTGAGAGAGCCGAAAAACACTCGTTAAATATCTAAGATGCAACAATATGTAATGTATCAAAATTAAGCAAAATAAACTTAAATAAAACAAGCATAAAATTTTTGATACATATGAAAAAAGTGTAGTAAAATTAAGTAATTTTACTTTTTTCTAGAAAAATGCGGCAAACTTCGCCTAAATTAGCGTGTTGTTGCAGCATTTGTGGCAAGTTGGCACCCGTAATTTTTAATGTCCTAAATGGTCGATACTGCAAGAAATAGTTTCTTGAAGTGAGTGTAAAATAATTAAAAAGCAATAAACTGATTAGCCATTTAACAAAAATCAGAGACTATATATCAATACAAACAATAAACAGCATAAAATTAACCGATATATTATTTAATTTGTTAAAAAATACTTTTGAAATACTAAGTTAATACAAAAAACATTTAATTATGGTTAATTATTAAATCTTTCACAGGTATAAAGAAAGAAAAGAAAAAAAAATCCCACAACCGGTCGAATCGGCGTAACAGTAATAAGTCAGCTAAGAAGACATAACAAAATACATATGAAAATTATAGGCAGTCTAATTTGAAATAAAAGCAAATAAAATAATATTTATTCAAATTTAAAATTATTAATTAAAATTAAATAGCTTGGTGCGTATTTTAATATAAAATTTGTTAGGGGATAGTCACCGAATAAAATATAAGCTAAAAGATAAAACTAAAAAATTAATCGTAATTTAAAGCAAATTAAATTCAAATAAAAAGTCAAACAGTAATTTTATAATAAATAAATTAATTAATTAATTCACCACATTAAAAACAATCAATTTTTCCGATTCTGTATCATTACTTATGTTACACAGTCAATAATACAAGGAGCAAAGAGGAAACATTACAAGTGTTCAATGTCAATAAAATTTCATAAACAAACAAAATATTGCAATTATTTTGTTTAAAAATCCAATTTATGTTTATCTGCAAATAAACAATTATAGCATTCATTTGAAGTAACGAAGATTGCAGCGTATTCAGTGCAATCATTTCGGTGCATGGCAAATTTTTATATTAAAAATTAAAACATGAAAATATTTTGAAGATAAAAATAATAGTAAATAAAAGATTTTGTTGAAATACTTAAGATACAATTATTGTAAATTTACATTTATATTTAAAAAAATAATAATCCAAGATAATTTAAAAGTTTAAAAACTGACGCAAGTGATTGTTTTGCAGATAAACAAAAAAACCTATTTTAAAACTATGTACACTAATACACATATTAAGATAACCATTCTAAAATTATTTATACTATAAAAATATAAAATATTTCTCAAAAAAATATTATTTAAAAGTTTATCAGGTGTCTATCAGAAAATATCATCTTCAAAATCACTCCGGAGGCGAGAAATCTTTACCATATTTTTGACGAATGTAGGCATCAAAAACAACGATATTGCATCAATTATAAAGGAATAATTCAATTTCACTCAAATAAAAGAACTTGTTTGAAATAAAACCCATATTTAGAATCCGTTGTAAAGGCTCGCCATATTAATCTGACTTTAACTTCGAAAACAATCGTTCGATGATATCGAATAGTAATGTCGCGAAAACGCAAGTTCAAGCCAAGAAATTAAAATTTTCATATTAAATAACAAAAAAAGTAAGCTTCTGAAATGTAAAATAAATATTAAAAATCGAGTTTAAGGAATTCAAATATAATAATTGAGTTAATAATAAAAGATATATTGTATTGAATTAGGAGCTTTACACATTTTCTTTAATACATTAAAAAATAAGATCTCAATAATTTAATCAATCAATTTAAATGAAAACTTAAAATAAAATTCTATTAGTCGTTTTTATTTAAATATTTTCCTGTAATAAATCAAATAAAACTTAGTTTGTCATAAACTATTTTTTTATAAACATTTGTTCGACCGCCTGAAAATATGTCGAATGCGAAAAAATAAAATTCTGATCATAAAATTATATAATTAATTGTAACCTCTCGGTCCAAATCAAAATTAGAAAGTGGCATTGACTATGAAAAATATAGTGTATTATTTATTTGGTGCCAAAAGGGCATTATATTATGGTTTTCAATTTGAAAAACAAATCTAACTTTTGATCTAACATTGTATTAACTAAAAACTTTTTTTTTTTATGTTTCGTATTAAAGTCGTTAATATAAATGGAAAAATAAATTTGTAATTGTAAATATATAATTACAAAAAAGCATCCGCTGCTGGGAACATTAAATATAAATAATAAAAAACTAGGAAATAATAAAGAAAAGAAAAAAGTATTTAAAGAAAAATATAATGAAAAATTTAGTTATCAACTTGATTAATAGCATAATCAAATATTGAAACCAAATGGCCAGTATGTAAAAAATTTTTACTGATTCTAAAACTTACAATAAAAAAAGCGAAAATAAAAATTTTATTGACTTGTTTGTTTAAAATATGATTCAAACTCATTAAAATACCAACTTATTATAAAAATTAAAATTATAATAAGAAAAAGTTTCTAATAAAATAATAACCAAATAAAGTATTAAAAAAAATTAAACAAAAAAGAAATGCAAAAATGCAAATTATTTTTAAATAACAAAAATAAAAGTGGCTCGCAATATGATATAGAATATCTATATAAAATATAATATTGAGATACAGATCAACAGCAGCATTTTATACACTTGAAATTATTAAATTGAATTTTAACTACCAAATAGTAATAAAAAGAACTGTTAGAAGATCTCCAAAATTAACAAAGAGCTACAAAAAAAAAAAAAATTCTCTTTTTGTCAAACGCAATGTAATATCTTGAAAGTAAATGATAAAAATTACCAAAAGTCGTCGACCGAATCCAATAACTCGAACGTGGAAACGCGAACCCGGATCACTACATCCACATTTTCATCTCATGAGAAACTAATAAACAGCATATATCACTATCAAAAAACATCCCCTCTTTATTAGCATAAAAAACAAATTCGCCGATTAACCAAACCAAAAATTAATGTATAAAAAGCAAATGGCGACTATATGTAATTGCCAAGTCGTAACTCAAACCAATGCGTCCGTTCTCAAATTGAGTATCTGCTTCATAACATATGGCTCTTTTAAATTGTATATTAATAACGTGATCAAAAAAAATTTCTCGGGCACGCACCAAAAATTTTTGGTTTTAAAATAAGCCATCACAAGGAAAATTAAATTAAAGAATCAAAAAGCAAATATTATTTATGCTTGTATTAAAATAAAAATTATATATGATTAGGCTAAGCAAAGAACAAATAATTGTTAAAAATAATTCAATAGACAAAAAAGATAATGGTTAAACGAAAGGCAAACTAAAACATTAAAGAAATAAATATGGGCCCCAATAATTAATCTTTAATCCATTTTAAAATTTATTATATGTAAATAGAAATTAAATTAAATTATTTTTTCGTGCTACGATTCAATAATCTTTTTTTATTGATACCGTCGGATAAATTTGTTATCAACACATATATTCACTTCAAGCATTTATCTAAAACAGTGATCGCCGTGAAAAACGGCCAGGAAGAACTCAACGGTCTACATGTACAAGCCATTTCGCATAAAACGATGAACATAATATGAAAAAGATTAAGTTATTTGTAAATACAAATCAATGAATTTGTTACAAGTCAATGAATTTGTCATATTTACTTTCTCAAAAGTGAAAACCAAATATAGACTCTGAAATATCAAACAATAGCAACAATTATTATTTATATTTATTTTATATAACCAATATAATATTAAATAAAGATAAAAAACATATTCATTAATTATGCAAAAAACATTTAATGCTTTATTAAAATTTAGAGGTTGCGAGAAGTTACGCATTAAGAAAAACCAAAAAAAAAATTCAAATATAAATAATAGAATTCACACAAATTAATCAAATTAACTATGTTCTGAATTGCGTGTTTTTTAATAATTTATTTATTAAAAACAAATATAATGTTTCACATTAAATGTTTTCGCGTGGCGTAAACCAAGAAACGTGCAATAAATTAATTAAAAAAATAATGTGTTATGTTATTTCGAAAAATGCGAAAACAGCTAAGTCATGAAATTCCTAAAATAAAATATATAAATAATATTAATAAAACCCGACGTTAAGCTTCAAATAAAACTCTTTTCGAAACAAGTTTATAGAAAAAGGAAATGCCTTTTTAACAAATTTAATATTACAAATGTGAAAAAAACAAACCGTAAACATAGAGTATCAAATAGATTAAAAACCACATTGCACAAAATAAAATAAATCTAAATTATTTGAAGTCATTGGCCCATCTTAAATTTATGAGTAATCAAATAAATTTATAAAAAATAATTGATAGGCGCCTAGAACCGTAAGCAAAAAGCAAAAAAATTTTCAGCTTTGCCAAAAGAGAAGGTTGTCGAGGCTATAGCATTTACGTGGAGTAGATGTTATACTTATTGAAAAAATTTACAGTGTCAAAATTTCTATTATGCTGTAGTAAACTAATAACAAAGGCATAAAGATGCATTTTCTTAAAATATTTATTAAAAACCTCCTAAAGCAATATTTCTTTTATGTATATTGATCTATTGACAGAAGAAAATACTTAATTTAAATAATTCAACAAAATTAACGAAGATCAACAACAAATAAATTCTCCTTAACATTCGAGCAAATAATCAGAAAAATGAAAAAAGCAATAATAAAAAAAAGATAAATTACCTAAAGATGATTAAATGATAAGATAATAAATGAATAAATCGGAACCAGGCCCATGCCAGAAGCAGAGGTGTGTTTACCTGACTTTTTTTGCTCGAATAAAGTGACTGAGATTTATTTAAATGATTACATAAAAAATTTAAATATGAATAAGATTGCAATCAGCAAGTTGTAAAGTTTTTCTTTGTTTAATTCTAAAAACACGTTTTATAAAATAATACTTAATAAGAGGTCATTAAAATAAATTTAATTTGTAACGACAAAAGAAAATTAATACGCAAAAATAAGTTTTAATATTCAGAGAATAACCAACATTAATGAAAATTATTTTTTCCTGGAAGGACCATCCTTTTTTATCCGGTGTTATTGAAAAGTGAATAATTTTTAATTAAAATTTAAAAACATTTTATAATATGATTTTAAAAATAAAACGAGCAATAATGCTTAACTACCTTCAAAGACAAAAACATTAAATTATATTAAAAAAAGGCTAAAATTTTTAAACCTAACACTTTTCTGAATAATCTGCTTTGAAAATTTTTTTTCCAAACGTAATTAAAGATTAAATAAATGATGAATATCTTATTGAATAAAATTAATAATGGTAATCCCAATTAGGATAATATTAAAAATAAAAGGCGAATTAAAGTCAATTGTCTCAATTGAATATGTCTACAATAACATTTATTGAAAATAAAAATTTTAACATTTTCTAAATATATTTTTTATGTAATTATAAAAAAACAAGGGTTATTTGTTTAAACGAAAGTAAAAGTTCATCTAACAAAAAAAATTTAATTTAAACCAATAGAATTTTAAACAATTCAGTAAAGAATTTTTTTTATTCTAAATAAAATTTTGTTGTTAAAATTGGGAAAAAGGCATACAGACGAATGAATAAATATTTAATAAACTATTGTGTGTCAACGACAACAAAAATAATTTTGTGGACCAAGTAACAGATTGTGCAAGAAAGCAGAAACGAATATGGTGACGAAACTAATGGTAACAAATTAAAATTTGATAACGTTAAAGGAAGATTGTGAACAATTATTTTAACTGATAAAAAAATCAAACCATCTTAAAAAAATTGCATTTATTTTATATATATATTTCCATTTCCATATCAGCAATATTAATTCATTATTTTATAAAATATAAAAATAAAGAATTCGCACGCTTAATTCTTTAAATTTCTTATGTGTATAATAGTATTAATTAAATAAAGAAAAAGAATTTGTAATCCAACTTTTTAAATTTATTTAAATAAACGAATTCTAGTACGATGACATCATTGTTGGAAACGTGGATAACATGACCGCATAAATTCCCTACATCACTTAAAATGCATAATATTGCGCAAATTAACAAAAATACACTTTTTTGAAAATTATACAAAAAATATAATTTATTATATAATAATTCCAACATTACAAAAAAAAATTTTTTATAGCATATGCTAAAATAAAAACTTTTATTGTTTGTCTTTAAGCAGAAACTAGGTGAAATAATAAAAATAAATTAATTGAATAGTATTTATCTAAAAATTTTGTACTAAAAAGATATTAAAATTACACATACCAACAAATAATGGCATTTAGTAACAAAAAACGCGCATGGATTCCCGGATCACCAAGGGTATGATATGTATATGAAACACCGGCCCGATCATTATTTCCATGTGCTGCACTAAAAATAATTTATATTACACAATGAAGCAACTACATCCAAATTAAATTAAATAAAGAATAATGATAAAGTAAAATTATTATTTATACCAAATTTTGTTGCGAGTAAGCAAGTATCAATGATAAATACAATGTTTGTTCGAGAACAGTTAGGTATTTAAAATTCATTACTGATGATTTACTAACATTAATTTAATTTATATATGGAATAAGTGGAGATAATTTTATAAATAGATGTCTTAGAGAGAAATAAAAATAGCCTTCCGGCAAACAACACTAAAACAAGAACCCATTTAAGAAAAACTTGTTAATCTTTTTTAATAATTGATTAAAATATATAAAAAATTAAGATTCTAAACAGAATATTAATATATTCTTAGAAAAAAAATCCACAAAAAATAGTTAATGATTTTACTGTCAAAAATAGAATGTAGTATAATGAATGCTTGGAGTGGCTAAATTAAATTTTGAAACTTGTAATATATCCAAAATTAAATTGTTAACAAGGTGGAAAATCCAAAGCCAAATAAAAATTTAATTAATTCAAATACACTTATAAAAATAAAATGACCAGAAAACAAATATTGCACGCATTTGAAGCAAATAAAGCTTTAGTAAGCCGGAACTCCATTACGGGAAAACAAATTTTTTAGATAAATGAATCAAATTACTTGGTAATTTACCGAATTAACTGAGAGAGCAATATGAAAAATTTACAAGAAACAACCTAATGACTACTGAATAATTACACTCAAGTCGTGGTAAAATTGAACAAAACCGAGTACTGTAATTTTTTAAACCAAAATAATGATAATTATACTAAAATGGAAATCATAAAACAAAGTAGGTAGCTATTTGAAAAATGAAATTACAAATTTAATAAGGACGAAGAGTAAAGAAAATGAACGCAAGGACGCGCATTTTTTTATATTGATGCTTGTGAACAGATATATGTCATCTGCAGATACCCAAATGTAAAAAATAAAAAAACAATTATGAAAAAAAATTGAATTAATTTTGAAAAATAAAATTATAATTTTGTTCAAACCTAACAAATTTGTAAAAATAAATCAGTACCAGGCTTTATGAATCGTCATCACTTCGGCGGAACCCATCTTGCTAACGAGTGGAATCAAAATAGTAAATAGAAATAACATGACCATATAATAAATATTCTTAATAAGATTATTTATTGTTCTCATTTAATTTTTGCTTATTTCAAAACAGTAAAAATTTAAATTAAATTAAATTTAAAATAAATTCTTCATCGTCTTTACTTTTAGTTGAAAACAAAATAAAAATATGTGAGACAGTAATTTATGTAATTCAGTTTTTTTTTTGCATTAAGAAATTAGTTAAAAATGTGTATTAAAATCCTGCAAACAAAAAGGATAATATTAAAATTAATTGCAAAATAACTACTTCAAACCCGTATTTAAAAGCAAATTTTTAATGTTCAAAAATCATAAATTGGCTAATCCCGAAAATTTGCATTGAATAATCACACAAAATACAAAAAAAAAACTATAAAATTCAATTAATTTCTCGAGTAAATTAAATTTAAAATTTCTTTGTGTAAACAGAAGACATCTATCTCATGAACAAAAAGAAGATCATGCAGAAACTAACAATTAATTTTTATCTTAAGGTGCTGCGTAAAGGCAAAGCCTATCCCGAGAACCACTTGCCCAATTGGAAAGACCAATCAAGCTGATTGACCAGCAATCAAAAAAATTTTATTTTATTAATCTTAATAAAATTTTTGTTCTATTAAACTTTAACCATTTAAACGAAGCTTTATTCATTTCACCTACAACAGTGAATAGACAAAGAATGAGGCTTCACATTAAAATAAAGCGAGCATTTTTAATTCTGAATATGCTAACATAAAAGTATCAAACTGTTAAAACCATGAATTATTGTAATAACCTAGTCAAAAGCCTTAGACAAAATTGCCGGTGCAACTCTGGAAGGTTCCCTAGCAGCAAAAAGAATTTTTAAATCATAACTTTTATCTAAGAATAGTATGATTTGGAAAATAAAAAAGTTTGATTGCAAAAAAAGACAAAAACTTGCAGTTAAATATTGTTCAACAATAATTTGCATTTAAAAAAAATATGTGTGCAGTAAAAGATAACAAGGAGATAAAAATAAACAAAATTAAATAAAGCAACAAAAAAATGATTAAGTTAAAATAAAATAAAAAATAAATAAGTGCTTTAACACCTTAAATGGACCATTTGTGCTATTGTATTCTTCGCCGCCATCTGCAGCGTGAGCTGAATAAGAGTTAGCCCTGAACAGTAAGAAATAACGGTGTAAAAAAATACAACCATAAAACCATCTTTTTCCAAACAAAAATGTTTGACTAAATAAATTATGATAACAACAACAGTAAAAATATTTCATAAAATTAATTCAATAGACGAATAAAACAAAAAGTACAAATTAAATTTTATGAACAATTGTTCTTAATAAAAAAAAAGTAAATTAACATAAAGATTTTTAAAATAAACATTTGCATTTCATTTTGAATTAAAAATGCGCAAAATACTAGAATAATACATAAAAATGCGCAATAAAAATAATCAAAATGAAACTTAAAAACAAAAAAGTCAATTAAAGCAAGAAATGCCAAATGCAAATAAATTAACATTCTGAATTAAATAAAAGTGATCGAATCTTTATGGAAAATAAAACAGATTAGCCTAAAGTCACAAAAACCCTCATAACGTATTCAGAACGCGAGTTAATGATTATCTCAAGCCGATTAATTTAATCAATGATCGTAATTATCATTAGACATTAAAAGCACTTACTTAAAGTAAGAAAAACTTCAGCAATGAAGGACCAATTTTGCACTTATTTGTCTAAAAAAAAAGACTTTTTACGAAAAGTCTAACTAAATAACTTTCTTATAATCAATCACCAAGATAAAAAAAAAGAAGCAAAAAGAGTTCTCAAAAAAATAAATAAAGCGAAATAAGTAAGTCACTCAGAGGCGAGGTATGTTGCGGTTATCTCATGAGACGGCATGTAACCTATTTAAATTGATTTTATTGTAGGAAAATACAAAATCCACTAGAAAAAAATAATTAAAAAATGGAAAATTAGATTATGAGAAAAATCTACCCATTAGAAAATAAAATCGTGTGTATAAATTCGTATCAAAAAAAACAAGGAAAAATTATTACGAATTTTCGACTAACAGTTAAACAAGTGACAATGCAAATTCGAAAAAGCATACAATTTAAAAATTAATTCAAAATTACAATTTTTTCATCAGAAAAAATATTCGATTAAACTAAATATTTTTCAAAAATAAAATTAATAAAAAGGTTTTAAAACCTCTCTGTTTTTTAAAATTATATAAAATGAAAACATAGAACAGAAATAAAATTAAATATTTCGAAATAGATAGTCTTTAAAAGAAAACCAAGGCATTAAAATATAAATTTTAGACGTTTCAAAATAATCATAACAAAATTCCAAAGAACACACTTAAATAAGATAGTGAAAAAAAGGTTTAGCAATTGTCAGTAAACCGAAACAGTGAAGCAAGACAAGATTCAGAGCAATCCATCTTGCTTTGAATGGGAAATAGTAAATTTAACCAACTATAATTTAGCAAAAACAATCACAAAAATAAGTAATTTAAAGAATATTAAATTATAAA
Organism: Heterodera carotae; assembly: GCA_024500135.1. Lineage (NCBI taxonomy): Eukaryota > Metazoa > Nematoda > Chromadorea > Rhabditida > Heteroderidae > Heterodera > Heterodera carotae. The sequence continues at coordinate 9,552 of JAKKIK010000852.1, read as the reverse complement.
CAAACTAAATCTAAGTAATAATAAAAAATAAGGAAAAAATATTATATAAAATTACAATAATTTTAATAAATGTATAAAATAACTTAAAAATAATAGATTAAAACTTATTTATTGAAAATTTTAAAACAAATATCCAAAAGTATCGCTTGGATTCCTAATTATCCATAAATAATAGCACGCTAGTCGAGGAAAAACGGCTTGATTAAACGCCAATGGTTGGTGAATAGTTTGAAAATTTCGGTAACTGTTGCATAACAATATATTTCAAAGGTTGAAGAAATAAAAAAAATAATGAGTCGGCAATTTGGTTTGCCAATGGTCAAAAAATTTTTATCACAAAAATTTTCTAATTAATAAAAATTAAAATAAAAATACGGGTTTTTCTTAAACAAAAAATGTAAAAAAATGAGGAAGTGTAAAATAATAGAAAAATATACCTTCTTCTTGTATAACATAATTAATTTATTTGAGTCAAGTATTGTTGTGCAAGAAATATAAAACCTTTTATTGAATAAATATTATGTAAATCTATTAAAATTAAAGCCAAATTGAACCAAAGGATTTTTGTCTTGCTATAATAAAGGCCTCTATTATAATTTATCAAGCTAGCTTTACAAATTATGATGCATTGAAAGTGCGACAACGGAAGTGGATTTTACCAAATTAAAAATTCAACTCATTTGTCAGCTAATAAATCTTAAAAAACAAATAATAAGTATCTTTATTTAGGCATGGCCCAGCTCTATAAAAATGGCTAACCAAAAGGTTTCATCAGTGCTTTGAGATTTATCTGAATTTTTATATGTAAATATTAATCTTCTGCTTTTTTAACCAATTCACAATTAAAACTGCAATATCGAAAATTATAAATGAGTACATTTAAAAAAATAACTGAAGAAAAAGAGATTTGACATTATGAAGTATCATTAACGATGCTGATTCATTTTAAGTAAATAATAATAAGAGAAAAAGAAATTATTGTTTGAAACAGGAACGTAAAATATATCTCAAAATATTTAATATGTATAGGTTTAATCACAATTGTCCTTGGCAATGTCGTGGAGAACATTGTCCAATCAAGAGAAAAAAATGAAAAAATAAAGAAACATAAATGAAAAATCATATTAAAAAAAAGTATAGAGAAAAAAAGAATTTGACATCCCTAATTTTCATTAACAGGTGCTGATTTTCTATTCATTTAAAGCAAATAAAAATATATTAAATTAAAAAAAAATTGAAATTAAAATTGCGTAGTAAAAAAATAATTTTATTAAATCACACATTTGATTCTTTCCAGTATCGCAGCAACTGCCTCTTTATTGCATGATTTTTTGGTTCGTCTGGGATGGAACAATTTGAATAAATGTCTGTAACTGTTCATCAATTTGTGACAAACTTAACAAGCGTTAAGAAAATTGAATCTGAAAAATGTATTATTAAGAAGATGAAGAGAACAAGAAGCAGGAGGATTTATTGATTATATAGCGACGTTCTTTGGGATAAATACGAAATAAAAGCAAGCATATCGAAGCCTTGGAATTTCTATTTGGTTTATTGCACTGTGAAACCACTCTTAAAAGCATAATTTGTCTTTGGTAATTTAAAGAAAAATTCTAATACGGAAGGGGCGCATGTTTATACTTTTCTTTTTTTTTTAATCCACAGAAAAACAGGCAAAAATCTATATGTGAACCATTAAACTTTATGTCTGTTGTATAAAATAACATAAATAAAAATCATTTTCTAAAATTTAGTGTATGCAAGACGTTTAATTAACCAGCTATTAAACTATAATAAAAAATAAATGAAAAAATCCAAGTCCTCAAGCGTTAAATGTAAAAAAGGAAGAAAAATATGTAAATAATTTCTTATGTAATTAAAAATAAAAAGTTAAACAATTTTAATGCCAATTATGTTAAACATTATTGAAATAAAATGCGGAATTAACCATTTAAACCAATAAGGTTCAACAATTTTAATAAATCGATTTACTTTAAAAAAAGCTTATAACAAAGGCTATTTATTGTGTGATAAAATGAAACAGATATAACTCATACCAAAAAACTATTTGAATTAAAAAAATTGCAAGTCCGTGAGCAATATCAGTATATATAAGTTATTTCATTCAAAAGGTTGAAATTTAGAATAAATTAAAAATTTTAAATTTATTTATGCAGAAAAATAATCACACAAATAATGAGAATATATGTATATTCATAATTACATAAATTGCTTGGTCATAATGTGCTGCGTTAAATCGTACACCTATAGCTAAATAATATGTTAAAAGTGTCTTTAAAAAATTCTATTAAATATTAAATGCATTTGTGTCGAATGGAAAATATTACCAGCACAATTTCGAGCGAGCACGTCAAAGAAGAACGAAAACCATAATCTACCCGAGACGAGGAATTATTGAAAATCTTCCGAGAGTTGGGGTCAATTATTCAATTTAATATTGTTTGTTTACAGCATACAATGATTTTGTAAAAGTTTCAACGAATAGGTACTTTTAGTAAATTTTTAATTCAAGCATTGCAGAAAAAACCAAAAATCTGTTAAAAAAAATTGATGCGAAAGTGTGAGTTCACGAAGAACACGCAGCAAGTTAAATATAAAGCATGACCATTTATTTGTATTATAAAATAGAAAAAATAATTGTCAGTGATTATATAAATGATTATTTTCACAAAAAATCACACAATAAATAATGAATAGTGATATATATTGCTAATCTGTTATTTAAACAGTTTTCCTTTAAAAAAACAAATTTAATTTAAATTATAGAACACCTGAGCAAGATAAATTGCCAAACGGAGTTTTGTGTTCCAGCAGTGGCGTCAACATGAAGAACTTGTTCTGTTTATTAAAAATAATAAAAGTTTATGAATTATATAAAACATAAAATTAAAATTATAAATAAATAAAAAAAGATTTAAAAATAAATTGTTAAATAGCTGCAATTAATCTTCATTTCAAACATATGTCTTATCTCGCAAGCAAAATTAAAAATGAATTGTCAAATAACACAAATCGAAAAACGAGGAACTAGAACATGATCTTATACCAAAACTAAGCCAACAAAAAAACATATAAAATTGAAATGCTAAAACATTAAAATTTACAAAGAAAATTAAATTTATAAGAAATGAAACAAAAATATTAAAATAAATTAGTTAAAAAAAATAAATTTCTTTTAAAAAGATATCATTTAACTTAAATGAGCTCATAATAGCGAAAACAAACACGCAAATAATGAAAATTATTATAAAAATTGCATCTTTTGTAAAGCATTTCTCAAACATCGTCTTTGATATTTAATTCGCACTCATTAAGCGCGTTTTGTACTTGTGCAAAATGTAGTGTAATCAAAAGCTCATGAATCATAAGCTTTTAATAATTGTATTACAGTTTAATTTAAAAAATGACAAAATATATTTTTTTCGAAAAAAAAGTTTTTATAATATAAATTAATAGTCTAAGCATAGGCATATCTAAATTTACAAAAAATCATTCAATTAAGAAAATGGTTCTCAATTTAATTTAAAAAATGATTACTTTATAAGTTAAGATACTTTGAAATTACATCATTCTTTATAAATAATGATGCCTAAAAGTAGTTGTAAAAGGCAAGATTTTGGCTTTGAAAAATTGTAAAAAACTAAACGCCCCTGTAAATAGACATTTTTTTAATTTTGGTACAGAACTGATAAACCTATTGAAAACATTCGACAGAAGATGTTATAATCGAAATCGATATTTTATTGTGAAAAATAAGCATTTGAAAAAAAATTAAACAATTCTTAGTTTTGGTTATAAATTTTTATGGATAAAGTAAGTTATTTTATTAAATAAAAGGTAATTCAATTAAAAAGAACTTAGATTAATATTATAGAACAACACGAATCAATAGCTAAAAACAAACGACATTTCGTTATGCACTAACCTCAATAAAATATAAACCAGTCGACATAAACTTTCCACTTGAAAAATCTTTGTTAATTAATATTCCTTCGTGCTAAATGCTTTCAAGATTGTTAATCAGAAAAACAAATCAATTCAATACGTAAAAAATGGTTATACGTTCAACAATTTAAAAATTTCTTTGACGGCAAAAGAAGTCGTGACCCGCTAAGCAATGAAATTGTAAAGTAAATTCACCCCATTTTTTATTATACTCAATCAATTCTATTTGTGCAAAATGAATTCAAACCAAAAGGTAATGAAAATAACATTTTAAGCAAAATAGAAACGCTGAGTGCCGCGTTCCATTGACGGAGATATTTTATTTGCTGAATGGAGAATTTATTGGTTAAAATGATTCATCGATATTTTAAAGTAAAGACTAAATAAATTTAGTGCTAGAAATGTGGAAAAAATAATAATTCTTATCAGCAACATTGATTGAAGGTCTTGTCACATTCTTGGAATGGTCAGAATGATTTTTCACTCGACCACTTCTTATAATCATGTTGTTACCATTACGACCATTTGTCAATGACTTAGGATCATTTTGTCATCAATGAAATTTACAAATAAGTAGATTGAATCTTAAAAATTAATTCTTCTATATTAACGTTGCACAAATGTACAAAAAATAAAATCATTAAACTAAAAAATTGTCCATATTATCAAAATAAATTAAAAATTAAAATAAATTTAGTTTCACCGAAAAAATAGCTATGGTGGCTCGTTTAAGTCTCTTCGAAAACTTAAAATGGTATTAATAAAAAAAATAAAAAGTATTACAATTAATTTTATGAAAAAGTATTTATTAAACAATCATTTATTTCTTATATAGATTTAAATAAAGATTTAATCCAGTTAAAAAATGCTCACATTAAATCTTGAAAATATTCAAAGGTATCAAAATAACTTAATTTTATTGCAGAAATTCTTATTTATTGTTTTGTTTTTAATTTCATAATAAAAATAAAATTCATTCATATATAAGTATGTAAAAGCATGCAAAAAGTAAAAATAACTAGCAAGCAAACTGCTGCTGCTAGCGATTTTTGAAATAAATTAATGAATTGAAAAAAATTAAATTATTACTTGGACTACAAAAACACAATTATTTTCAAAAATGGGTCTACAAGCGACTTAAAATATCAATTGCAAAAAAAATTTAATTTCAAACTACATGCATTTGGTGACGGAAACGGAAGCTGTGCAAGAATTGTAAAAAAGTTTGATAAATGTTTGTAAAACCTTTAGTAAGGTAAAAATGACAAAAATTAAATCATATTTGTAAGGAATTTTAATGAATCAAACTTTTTAACCAAAAACATGTTAAATCAAAAACCATCGAATGTAAAAGTAGCGAGAAGACAAAGTTTCTAAAAAATTTTATAAATTATAAAAAAAGGCATTAAAAAATAATAAAAATATGAAATAAAATGTGTTAATTGAGGCTAATTATAAAATAAAACAATGCAATGTCGTATGACTCAAACGATGAACTTATGGCCAACTTCGAGTTTGAATTATGGCCAAAAAATTTAAAACCGTAAAACAATAAAAACAACGCGAGACAATAAAATAATAAAAATAAATATTCATCGAAAAAGATCTAAATATCGAAATATTTATAAAATACTTCATTTATTACCAGTAAACTTACTTTTCTTAAAAAATCAAATTAATAAAACAATTCTCACAAAATTAATTCATAAAGATGTTGAAAAAATTATAAAAAAAACACAAGGTCATATTCAAAAATTCAATAGCCTTTCGAAATTAATTTTAATACATCCAAATAAATATTAATCAACAAAAGTTAAGAGATTGGACCAAATTATTATTGTAATTAAAACAATTCAACAAAATAAGTCCAATTAATGTAAATTGCTTTTTTTAGTTACAATCTAAAAATAGATATTTCAATCTATTTACAATAAATAATCATAAAATATTATTCAACTAAATTTGGTAAAAAAGGTAAAGACAAATTAATAATAGAATAAAAATTGAAACTTTGAGAGTATCAGCATAATATATCATTATGGACAATTAATTTAAATATTTGCAAACGTCGAAGAATTGAAAATCAGAAAAAATTGGCAAACAATTATAAATAGTTATTCAATAAATTTCTAAATAACCTAACAAATCTATATGAAGGCAAAAAAAAAACAATGTTTTACAAATAGGTATAAAATTTTTTATTCTGTGATACACTTGGAAAATGATAATTCAAACGTTTATATTAAAAAATAAATATTGCTAATGCGAATCGTGTATGGGCTAATGATCAATCAATCAAGAAAAAAAATCGTAAAGAGCGTGGGCACATAAAACGGACAACAATAGAGAACAGATTTCAAGTGTGAAAATTACATTTATAATAAAGCGAGCAATTTTTAATTTTTATTATGCTAATATAAAAATATCAAACAGTTAAAGGCACGAAATAAAAATATAAATGTTTAAAAAACCATATAAAAAATATATAGATATATAGGAAAATTTAATTAAAAAGGTGACAACAAAATAGAACTACGTTTCGAATATTCTAATATTAGAGATATGTGGGATAAATAACTAATTATTTATTATGGATACAAAACATGTTTGGTAAAATCCCATTTCGGCTAGCAAGAGGATTGACCCAACTGAGGGATTAAAGGCATTCGAGATAATTACCGATCCTCACTGAGCAAGCACCTACGATCTAATTCGTTGGAAACGGCAAAATCGACTTGAATACGTCTCAAAAGTAACGAAATGAATGGCTTAAATTTTAACAAAAAATTGCCACAAGTAATAGAACTATATAATGCAATTTTAATTTATTCCATTAACAGCTTATATTGTAATAAAATTGATTCAAAATGCTAGGAAGTATATATTTATATTTAACGCGTGTTAAGAAATGGAAAAGTATTTTATTTATAGGCAGCAGCAAGCAATCTAAAATTACGATCAATATTGAATTATGGTTTGAAATCATAAAAATTTATTATTAAATAAACTAAACAGAAAAAATAAAAATATTTAAAAGATACAATAATTTATAAAAGCAGTAGATTATAAGCCATCAGGAACAATAAACCACTTGAAAGTAAATTGATAATACAATTATAAACTGTAATTAATTTTAAATAAATGTCAAAAGTCACGATAGAAATTGCATATGCGAAAATGATTTAAATGGGTTTTAAAATATAATAAAAGCAATTGGACAGCAAATTGATATGTTAACAGCTTAAGAATAAATGCATTCATTGGTTGAATAAAAAAATGCATATTTTTACAAAGTTGCAATAAACAGAATCCTGTTGAACTAAGAAATTGCTAATCAAAGTTTTTTGGCAATGTAGTTCAGAATCGCAACGTGTACAAGATCCACACTAATTCTACGTGACCAAAAATAAAAAAATAGTTTGAAAAATAAACAGAAAATTAATTAAACAATTCATCATTAATCATGCCATAAAAAATAAATTCAGCTAATGGCTTAATTAAAAATCATAAAACTATAAATTATATTTTGGAATTACCAAATTTAATGAAAAATATAGATAATTCTTATAAAATTAAATGGTTTTAATTAATAATAATAAATATTTATAAACGCCAATTGAATAATTTATGAAAATATTCCGTAAATGAATCTAAGATCCAAAGCTAATAAAATACTATCTAAATGAAATATACAACCAAATAACGCCTTATTTAAGTAAAAAAAAAAAATTGTCGGTTGGCAATATATGACAATGCAAAGAGTAAAAGAGTAAAGAACGTTAATGGAATCCTCATCAAAACACCCACGATTATAAACGGGACGGACGACGTCATTTATTTAAAAAGTTGAAAAGTAAAATGAATAAATGATTTTCTAAAAATGTAACACAATAGTTCATAAAAATGTTAGCTAAAAACATATTAATAAAAATATTTAATATTAAAATAAAGTCATCAAACAATAATTCAGTCTAAAATATAAAATAATCACACAGTCATTAGATTTAAATAATGAAAAAAAAAATAAAAGCTGAGTATAAAAAAAATAAAATTTATTTAAATCAAAAAATGTGAACAAAAAATTTTATTAAGACAATTATAGTTTATTTTTCAAAACTAAAAAGTGAATATAAAATTATTATAACAAAAAAAAACAAAGTCTCAACGAAGGCTCAATTGCAGCGGCCTTAGGATGATTAATTATCACAAATAAATATGATAAAAAAAACTTACTCGACAAGAAGGTTTGGAGTCAACATAAACAGAAATACATTTCGTCAATGAATTTATTAAAAAAAGGTAGTAAAAACAAATACCAAAATTAAGAATAATAACCTTTAGAAACACCATGAAAATTCTATTATACTTTTCAAAAATAAATAATTTTAAAAATACAAAATAGACTGTACACATTTAAATTTTTTGTATATATTTTAGTAGAATCCTTTTCTTTTCAGCTGTGGAAAAGCATAGATGAACGGAAATCACAAGCAGACAAAAATGAATCAGTAAAAACAAATGAACCAAAATTTAAAAAAAATTATACTAACATTATATTTCTTTAGAGTCAAAAAATTGCACAGCTTTAAAATTATCGAGAATATGTTTTCAATTATCTGAACAAATAAATAAAATAAATTTCCGTTAAATTACTAATGAAAAAATGGGCAATTTATTTTTTTTACTCAGTGTTTACATATAGATTCAACCCAGCATTGCTACGCAGTTGCTCAAAATACAAGTTACCTAATTCTCATTTTTTCAATTCATAAGCTCAATTCTATTTTGGCAAAATAAATGTAAAACAAAAAAATTATGAATCATAAAATTTTTAATTAACAATAATACAAATTGAAATTTAAATAAGTTTCAAATTAATACGACACTGCGCTAGAACTAATAAAAGCTAGTAAAATTCATTTTTCTACTTCTTGAAGTGATATGATTTAAAAAAAATGGAAAAAGTATTTTTATTACTTTATAATTTTTTTAAGATAAATCGTTGATTAATTATTCTTTTATCATTAAAAATCAAACTGTAAGTCATGGAAATGCAAAAATGTCTGACAATTGTGATGGTTTCGATTGCACAGTGCTGTGGATGCTCGTTCGAAAGCATGAGTCTGTGAAAGGGAAGAGAGCAACAATTATGGTATTATGTATATTTTAATTTATCTACTTAATCACTTAGACTTTTAAAAATTTTAAGATTATTACAAAAAAATAAAATTATATTTAAAATTAAGGTAGTTAAACTAAAAATAATATAAAAAAATGTATACAAAACAGACAGGTTCAATTGTAGAACGCTCACTCTCATTAATCTGAAAAAATTGCGGGAAAAACCTATACATGTAAGAGAAAAAATATTTTTAATTCCTTGATTATTAAAACTATAAATATTTAAATCATTAGAACTTATTGAATAAATGCCAAGAGAATTCCAAATTTGACATTGGTTTCCCAATTATGTAATTAAAAGCCAAGAAATTTTTTGGCATAAATTCTAAATTAAAAATATAAAATATTAGGTTAAATAGTAGTCTCCTACATTTGAAAAATTAAAATCAAATTATGAGGCAGTGA
>JAKKIK010000851.1:0-22344 GCA_024500135.1 Heterodera carotae | reverse complement strand
GGGGGGGGGGGGGGGGGGGGGGGGGGGGGGGGGGGGGGGGGGGGGGGGGGGGGGGGGGGGGGGGGGGGGGGGGGGGGGGGGGGGGGGGGGGGAGGCGTAAAGGGGGAGGGCGTGGCCGACCGGTCGATGCTTCGATAGGGCGTCGTTAACTCGAACATAGCCAGTGCCACGTTATTTGCTGCTTTTTGGCCTACAATGTTTTGGCTGCGAATTCATTCGTAGACAACAACCAAAAAGAAACAAATTTGTCAATAATGTTCGTTCAGTAAAACATACAACACAAACCACTCGGCCATCGACAATTTATTTTGTCTGTCGAAATTATAATATAAAAACCGAAACCGAACCGATATCCGAAACCGACCGTTTCGGTTAACCGAACCGAAACCGATAACCGAAACCGAATTTTCTCGGTTTTTCGGTTCGGTTTCAAACCGACAACCCTACTCATAATTAGGATCATTGATTCAATGCCCAAAAAAAGAATCACATGATTAAATAGATTGGACAGCATCAGAATTTTTATTTTCTTCTGACATAAAATTTTTTTGAAATAGACCGAACCCCAAACTCAAAAACCCGATTGAAGTTTTCAAATGCCCGACCGATCTAATTTGCATTAACCAGTTTAAAAGCATAATTAAAATAATATTGTTAATTAACGCATATTTACAAAAATTACAAATTGTGCCATCATAAAATTAAAATGGCATTTTTGGGATCGCTTTCACCATTTTTCATGTGTTGCAAGTGGAAATCCATCGGTGCTCGAGACATTCGCGGCATTCCAATCGACAACACCACACGAACTTACACTCGCATTTATACGGCACAACCTCATGCGACACCTAAATAAACATACATAAATTAACAACCTAAAATTAGGAATTGATAGTTTCTTATGGTAATTAAACCATCTAAACTACAAATGCTTTCCTCCCACTTTTTGGACATATTATAAAAGTAAGCAATATTTACGGAATAGCCCAATCCGCAGCAGAGGTTGTCGCAGTGGCCTTCGGAGTGTGTCGCATTGCGCCAACTGCAAATGCGCGGCAACGACCGCTTCTGGTGGACATCGTAATGGAGCTGGGAGCACAAGTTCACACCGCGCTCCAAAAACACCTCAAACAGCGCAATGTTCCGAATCTCAAAATTGCAAAGCTCGCACAAGTTCCGTGTTCTTTGCTCGAATGTTCTCGTCAGGTCGCGCATTGGCCACAAATTTGGCACTTTTATATTTTTCCGCCAAATGCCGCGAAATTGCCGGAAGGTCTGCCGCTCTTTTCCAACAAGTCTTCTGAACAAGTGTGCTTTTTATAAGTAAATTAAGTAATACTATCTGTTATCTAAAAGTTAAAATATATATAAATCAGTGTTTACGTTGAATTCAAAACAAAATATGTTTATTTATTTTCACATTTATACAAATGCGGCCTTCCCCTTAATTATTGTGTTCGTTCGCTTTTGACCTGTTGACAGCTTCCACTAACTCCATGACACCTGCAGGATGAGGTCAGTGTCCGCTTAACAGCCTAAAATAAATCTTTTTACTATTTTTAGAGAATTTTTTAAGCCTCTTTTTGTGTCTACTTGAATATTTTTTGCCTTTAATGCTTATTATGGAATTTTTTCTGCCTGCTTTAGCGCTTTTTTTTATTTTCTAAAAATCAAAACAATTTAATTTAATTAATTTTTAATTAATTCTTTTTATTTGCTTGTCCACTACCATTCTGCCCACTTTGAGGTTGTGCTTCTCCAATTTTCTTAACAAATTGCGTCGATTTATTATCATCGTCGTCCGTGGCGCCTTTGCACCGGCGGCATTTCGAGTCAACAATTTGCGAGCAGTTATAAGGCCGTAATGAACGCCATAGGAACAACTGTAACTCATTTTGCAATTTAAAGTAAATAAGTTTAATAGGAAATATTAATATAAAAAAGAAAATAAAAAGTTATCCATTTTTTGAAATAATTTCCAGCTAATTTTAATGTTCAGAGGCCGGCGGTCCATTCCCACCCGCTCCACTCCCAATCGGTCGTCGGACTGAACGGTACGACAGACTGTCCGCTGTCCTCTCCCACACATTTACACTCGTCCAGCCATCCTTGGGCACAGGCGGTCTACCGAAAAAAAATGAATTCGGTAATTATAGAAAATGGACAAAATTAACCGCAACTCCCCACGCTAAGCCGGCGGCGGACATTGCCCAAAGGTAAGCAGATTCGCGGTAAGCTAAAATATTTATAATTTCATACCAAAAAAACCAGCAAAAATATTGCGGTAAATGATTTGTTTTCATTATCCTTTATACATTAAAAAGGAATTTTGAAGCGCTTGAGGGGATGGAATCTCTTTGTTCTCGAGAATGAACTAATTGAGAACGGAGACCAACAATCGAGCCCGACGAGTCGAGAGCAAATTGACAAATCTCGACAAATCAGCTAAAGCATTGCCCAAATAGCGAAGCGGCCTTTTCAGATTTTCTTTTAAACCGACCATTCTTTGTTATGGTTGGCTCGTGGAGTACGGTTGCTGGCTGAGAACAGTCCCAAGGCTCAAAGCGCATTTGTCGCCGACATTCGTCCATCGCATCCAAAATGCCCTTAAGCCAATGGATTTCAAAACAAAAACATGGAAATTGAACAATTAAGCAGATAAACCTCATAGGCAACAATGGCCAACGCGGGCTGAACACGACAAAGAAGCGGAAATTGGCGAAAGGATTTGAGCTGAAGCAATTCTCTGGGACAGCCCTGAAATGGTACGGTCAATTCTATTGAAGTTCGACCATATGAGATCGGAAGTTTTTGAGTCCCGGCTAATCTTTGGAGTGGAAAATGCATTGCTCTCCAAGAGACAGCTTTTGCGTGTCCATACCCTAAGCAGCTTTTCAGGCTTTCTGAACATTTTATGTTGTCGAGAGTGATGAATCAATCCGTTGAGCTGAATTTGCCCAAAATGGGGCTCACATTGAAAGATTGTTGGCAGCGTTATGAGAAGAAATATAGGAAAAAAATGAAGCGTGGCGCTTTGTTCAAATTTGGAAAAAGGCCTCATTATTGTTGCGGGCAGAATCATTGGACGATTAAGCTAAATTGTATTTGGCTGTCCCTTTAAATGCAATTTCATTGCAATTTGAAATAATAATCGACGAGTAAAACAATAAATATTTTGTTGACGTTAATTTGGGAAAGCGACATTAAATTTGACGCGAAGGCCAATTTTTTTGTCGCAAATGCGCGGCGATGAGCCGTTTTTGTCGGAGAAAAAGTGCAAAGCGCGTTCGAATTTGGAATTGGGGGAGGCAAAAAAAGGTAATTAATAAAACAAATGCAAAAATTCAAAAATGGGCTGCTGAAATTGCGCAGCTTACACTGCATTCCTTCTTTGGCATTTCATTTGTCTTCTTTTCTTTTAAATTTGTCTCAAATAAATCCCTCAGAAAATGCGCAAATTTACCGTAGTCATAAAATGCACATACAATTCATTCATTCATTCATTGGGTTGTGTAGAGGGAGAGAAGCGCCCCCAAAGTCATAAATAAATGTTCTCGTAAATTTAGGGGCGTGGGGGTAAATTGCTCTCATAACAAAACGGACAAATCGTTTCAGCTGCCCCTCCCTCCCGCCCATCGCCACACAAACCGGTGGTTGGGGGCGTAGACTCGCGCAGTTACATCGTCGTCGTCGTCGCCACCGATGGTGGCAATTTGGAGCAGTTGGGCGGTCTGTGGGCAAAGGCTAAAGATAAAAGGCAAAATGGGAAGTGCAAAAATAGAAATGGGCACGTTCAAAAACAACAACAAAAATGCGATTGGCATAAAATATTATTTGCCATTTAAGTAAGAATTCCGTTTTTGTTAGTTTGATGACGAAAAAGGCATGGCCAAATTTTCAGGTGATTTAAATTAAAAACTCAGTCTGTTCCTTTGTCCCGCCGATGGGTCGGTTTGTCGTTATGCATTTTTTGGGCCTCCCGCAATCTTAATCTATTTAATCTATCCCATTCACCCACCTGCTGCTGGTCGATTTGGTTGAGTGACGGGCAAATCTGTTCAAAATGAGGGAATTGGTTTTTGAAATGGAGGCGGAGGCGGGGATGGAATCGTTGCGAACGGAGGGCGAGGGTGGGAGGGGGGAAGGTGGAGGGGAAGGGGGAGGGAGGGGTAGGGGGGAAGGAGTAGGGGGGAAGGAGTAGGGGGGAAGGGGGTGGGAAAGAGGGGGAGGAGGGAAGGAGGAGAGGAGCAGCTAGGGGGGATAGAGGGAGAGGGGAGGAAGGGAGAGGAAGAGGGAGATGGGAGGGAAGGAGGAGGGGAGAAGCTAGGGGGATAGAGGGGGAGGGGAGGAAGGGGGAAGGGAGAGGGAGGTGGGGGGAAGGAGGAGGAGAGCAGCTAGGGGGGAATAGAGGGGGAGGGGAGGAAGGGGGAAGGGAGAGGGAGGTGGGGGGAAGGAGGAGGAGAGCAGCTAGGAGGGAATAGAGGGGGAGGGGAGGAAGGGAGAGGGAGAGGGAGGTGGGGGGGCGGGAAGAATCACCTTCAAAGAAAATTGCTCAAAAAATGTTAATTAAAAGTGTCCAACAAAAAAGAACAGTAAGAATGGAATTCGATTTGACCTTTTTCGTCTTTTATGAATGACCGACCGACCAAATGAAACTAATTAAATTGAATTAATGCAAAAAGGGGGGCCGCCGCTAAAAGGTTCAAAAAATGTTGGAAGATCACCGTTTGGTGTTGGAAAAATGTTGGTTAGCATTTTTTGCGAATTTCAGTCATCAGTCTTTGTGGTGAGCTGTTTATGTCCATTTCAGCATGCATATTTAACGATTACTGCCCCCCCCCCCGGCGAAATAAGCATCATTTGTTGTCCCCCATTCCATCTCCACATCACACCCTCCTCACCTGCGTCCCTTTCCATCATACCGAATTTCAGAATAATTATTTATGAATTTTTTGGACAAAAATTCGCGCCCAATTTTTGCAACAAATTGAAAGGAGGCCTCTGCTGGTGTCCTTTCATTGTCAGCTAAATTGCGACGACCAGCAGCAGTACGAAGCATCTGTTGTGCTTAAAATGAGGGGGCAGGCGGTGAGGCGGGGGAATAAATAAAAAAATTCTTTTTCATTTTTAAGTTTTTTAAATGATTTTTATTGTTAGTTTTCTCATTTTTGCTTTATCCTTTCTTCCTCCAAATATCTTCCGCGCCTTCGGGCGTGGCGAATTTTCAAGTGGAATAAATTTAAAAAAAACAAATTAAATCCCGGCCCATCAAAAAACCGGATACGGGATTTCGATGGAAAAACCCGGGGTCCCGGCCGGGATTTTTAAAAAATCAAATTTTTGTAAATCAAAAACAGATAAACGTTAAATCGCATAAAATACTATAAAAAGATCCAAAAACAGCAACCTATCGAATAATTGATTAATGATCTAAAAAACTAAAAACACGCAAAATTTTAGCAACAAAAATCTAATAAAATGCAAAATATTTCGAAATTAAATTTTATAATCTCTGGGACAGCTTTATGTAAAAAAGAAGCATTTCGGTGCGTTTTGAAAATTTGAAATTCGGGTTTCGGGTCTTGGAAAAAGGTCGGGTTCTCCAATTCGGGTTTTCAAACAATTCCGTTAAAAATAAATAAAACTCTCCGCTAACATTTTTTTGGCATTGAACTTAAACAGCAAATCTTGTTCTGGGGGGAGGGGGTTAGCTGGCGGTGCCTATAGGCGCCGCCAGGAAATTTTTGACAATTATAATCGGATTTTGTCAAGTAAATTTGCCCAAAAATTGCATAAGTGCGGCAAAATTTTCCACATAAATTTGATTTTTTGGCGTATGTGCGAAATTAAAATATTTGACTCGCCTTCCATTCCCCCTTCCATCCCCTCATTTTCCATCTCCTCTCCCCTTTCTCCCCCCCCCCCCCCATTTCCCCTTATCCCCCTTCCCCTCCCCTCCCCCACTTCAATTTCCCCTTTTCGCTTTCTCCAGCATCGATATTGAAAGACAAGTTGGCATTCATTCAATAATGCCATTGCCAACAATAAAAATTATTTTCATTTAATTTGGATATTTATCTTCTTTTGCACAAGCGAAAAATAATATGAACATTTCTAATTCAAAACGATTCTCCGTTTTATTTTTACTTATTTTATTGAGTTTTCCTTCGTCATTTGGCGTATTATCTGATAAAGATAAAGAACAGGCGAATGATAAACTTGAACGAAAATGTTCATTTAGTAACATTTATTATTTATTTTAT
The DNA here is from genome assembly GCA_024500135.1 of Heterodera carotae. Taxonomy (NCBI): domain Eukaryota; kingdom Metazoa; phylum Nematoda; class Chromadorea; order Rhabditida; family Heteroderidae; genus Heterodera; species Heterodera carotae. Next base: position 16,081 of record JAKKIK010000851.1, on the reverse strand, counting down.
TTCATTTTAATTAGTTAATTAATGCTTTAACTCTTTAAATTTGTATGCCTTTAGAAAGTGGAAAATATTCGCGGGAGACGCCTCAACAAGTGATAATAATTGATAATACAAATATATTTTGTATGTATTTATAGTGAATATTTTGAGGTGCATCTTTCGTTGACCAACAAAATGGACGAAATGAACGTCAGTTGGATGACTTTTGAAGACGGCAATTTTTTTCCTTTTAAGCATAAATAAAAAATAATTTGACAATTTTAGTTGATACTTTCGTCGAATATTGGCACGAAGACGCCAAAAGCGAAAAAAGCAAAAAAAATGCCAAAAAGGTTAGGCATGAATTCAGAGATTTTTTAAAGGTACTTGATGGGAATCACCAAATTTTCAAAATACAAATTACTTCTCGAAAGGATGACTCCATCTGCAACTCCGAGCAGAAGTTGACCGGCAACTTCCGCTACTTCCACACAGTCACGCTTGATGCACTACAGTATGACGCGACATACGGTAGGCGGTCAGAACAGGCACAATACTGTAGTTGGGGGCACACAGAACAATACTGTAGTTGGGGGCACACAGAACAATTGTAGTTGGGGGCACACAGAATAGTAGAGATCTATCAGATTCAGTCCGATCTCCAATTTTTAGGGGAATAAATAACATAAATTGGGTACAGTCTTCAAATTATTTTTATGAATATACAAAATGAGAGAAATCAACCAATCAAACGGTGCAAAATGCCAATGACCGGTCGGTCGATCATTGTCAGCGAATTGGAAAAGGAATTTGATCGTTTCATTGCTTTGATCAAAAGAATCGTATGGATGGTTCGAATCGACTCCACTTCTTCTCCACTTTGCCCTCTGCTGTTTCATCTTTGTTGCCACTGAAATGTTGTCGATTGTTCAGATGAATAGACAGTCAAAAATGCCAAAAGTCAGCGACCATTTATCCAATCCCTATGAAACCCCCGGTCAATACCCCCACCCTATCTCCTATTATCCACAAGCCATCCCTTTCCGCCCCCAGCAACCGCCCGCTTCTCCTTATTAGCTCCATCTCTACCCCCTATCCCCTTTAGCTCCAACCCTACCCCCGGCGCCACCCTACCTTTTATTACTCCCCCCCCCACAGATGCTTTCCCTTATTAGCTCTATCCCTACCCCTTATTACCCCCCCCCCCTCCGCAGCCGCTGCCGCTTATTAGCTTCAACCAATCCGACCCCCGGCCCCACCCAAACCGGCTACCTTGTGTCCCCATTGACCGGTGTCGGATACCGGTTTCGAGGTGCTGCGGATCCGGAGAAGTGCGTCGCCTGTTGCTGAACCCATCCGTTCGGACCGAGCAGCAAGAATAAGGACGGCTGCTGATCCTCGTCCAACAAAACCATTCGACTAATGCCATGGCTTTGTGCCATTGATGGCGCAGTGGCGACAAAATTCAATGCCAAAACGGCGAAAAAAACTGAAACAAATGTCGAAAAAAGACATGAGCATAAATGTTTTAAATATATAAATTGAATAATTGAACGGACAGAAATTAAAGTTACCAAATGACATTAGAGGGAGAAGCAGTCGAGAAGCCATCATCAAAAATTAAATTGCAGCGATTGCGTTTGAACTTAGAAATGTTGGAACACAAATGAATAATATTAAGAAGAATGTGTCTTCGAATTTTTTCCCGTGGCGTGTAAACACTTTTTAGGGACAATTAAATTATTTTAAATATTTTTGTTCGTCATGGCATGGCATTCATTAGCAAATGGGATAATTTGCATTATTAAATTATGATACCCCAAAGGCATGGCCTAAAAACAAAGAAGAAAAAGCAAAAGGACACATACCTAATGATGTAAAGTACATGTTATTTTTAACCTGATAGAAATAAAAAGTCACCCGGGGGAAGATTTAAATCGAATCATTGGGATTTAAAATTTGGTTTGACCACTTTAATATTTGAGGCTGTTTTATATTGCAGCAAAAGCATTTTTGCAGAGATTTTTTGGCCACATTTAGGCGTTTCTTCCAGAAAATGTTTCTACTCCTTTATAATTTTTACTGTTGTAGTTTTGATCAGCTCGCTAAATGTTTAAAGGTAACGGAAAGTCGCCAAATTCCATCAAATCTTTACAATATTTAATTAAAGTTTTGTTAAATTCTAATAAATACAGCAGCAGCAGCAGTTGGGGAATAATGGGGAAGTGACAAAAGTGGCAGGCCATCTCATCATATTTAAGCATTTTTGTCGGGGGGGGGGGGGGGGAATAATATTCGAAATGGACGGGCGGAGGTGGCGGAAATGGAAAAAAGGAACGAACAAACGACCGACCGACAAAACAGCCAAAGAATGAACGGCATTGGCATGCCCCCTCGGGGGCGGGTGGGGCGCCAAAATTCCGAAAACGGACAACGTTTAGGCCAAATTATAAAGTGTCAAATGTCTCTGTTAAATTTGGAACCACTGAAAATGAACACGAAAAGTGAAGGGCATTCACATAATGCCAATGTCGAGCTCCAATTACTTAGACACTTTCTGCGGTTTCGCTACAATTACAAAACCAAACTTTTGAAGTTCCAATCCTTTTGAAGTGACATCATTTGGCAAAATATTGAAAGTTGTTTTCCTCAAATGTTTGGCATTTGTTTATGCCAACACTGAAATTCTTAAACCAATGAACTCTGGCAGAAATTGAAAAATACAACACGGCGGCTGGAAATGTGTGTCCGTGCCGACCCCTGTTTTTTTTATTCCGAATGGGGTCTTCAATCCCCGACCAAATCTCCAATCTTCCTCGAGATTTTATACCCGAAGGATCGGGGAATTAACATAATATATTATATAAATATGTTTAATTAGGGGGGGGGGGGGGACGGGTGTCACTTAGCGATGGATGGTCAAACAAATTATATCAGTCAGTCAGTCAGTGGTGGGTCCGTTCCATTCCATTCCATTGGCGGTCGGTGTTGGCAACGGCACGCGAAGTGCCAAGATGAGTGAGTGAGTGAGTGTGTTCAGCTGCTGTCGATGACGGTGTCTCATTTTCTCAATTAAAGTGCCGGCCAAGGAGGTTAATGATGGACTAAAATGAGCAAAAAAAGAAAAAAATTTAAATAATCCTTTGCCAAATTAAAAAGTGAACAAAAGGCGCGGGGGCATCGGAAATTGCACTTTTCCTGTTATTGAGACATTTTGAACAAAAGTTGTCATCTTAACGGGGATTTAAACATTGGCAATTTAGAAAAAAGGTGAAAAGAATGACTGACTCTTTAATATAAAGTAAAAAGAAATAATGACGAAAAGCTAATAATTAAATTAAAAGAAAGAAATGATTGCAAATAAACAAAAAAATGAACAATAATTGCGCTAACATTCTCCAAGTCAATTAATAAATAATTCATTTGTATTTATACATAAAATAGCCTTAGGAAATGCAATAATAAAATGGAAATAATCAAAAAAGGGGGCGCTTTTTGGGGTTTACATCCAAAACGGGCAATGTTTTGCACTTTTGGAATTTCCTGGACAATAATTAAATATATTTCAAATAAATGGTTATGTCATGAAACCTGTCAAATGTAATAATATTTAATGTTTCTGTCTGCTCATTGTCAGAATACCACGTGGGACATTGTGATCAGAAGGAGAAAAACGGAAATGAATGTGTGCCAATCATTCGTCAAGAGCGAATATTGCAGACAAACGGAGCCCAAGAAATTCAGAGGGACAAAGTGTTTTTCTTCCGGACATTCCCGCGACATTTGGACAAAAAGACATTTACAATTGCCATTTTTGGGGACATGGGACTGAAAAGGACCGAAGAGCAGGGCGTTTTCGAAGACCAAGTGGGGAAGAAAGTGAATTTGGCATTTAAATGCCTAAACTAATCAGGAAAAGAGCACATGGAAACATGCCGACCAAATTGTGACCCTTCCGGACACTTTGGCGCCACACGCAATGGAGTCGCTAATGTCATTGGTCCATCCGGGATACAATGACGAACATCCGATTCGCAAGTCGCATCTGAACGAGCGGAGCAGCGGGCTGCGGATGACCAATGTGCAACTGATACTGCACATTGGTAAGTCGGGGGGACACTTTAAAGGACAAATTTGAAACAAAAACAATTGCCTAAATAAGGCGACATTGCGTACGACATGCACGAATATCGGATGAAGCAGAAAATGAGGCAAGAGGACGATGACGAAGCGTACAATTTGGGCGACCGATTCATGCAAGTGGTCGAGGATATTGCCGCATATGTCCCGTACATGGTCACAATCGAACAATGCACCTAACAATCCTATTTAATTGAATTATGGTTGAACAGCAGGTGGTTGCCGGTAATCATGAAAATGAGGAGAAAACGGAGGCCTACCACAAGGAGAAACGGCAAAAAGGGAGTTCAGAAAGGTTCGAACCTCAATACGAGCACTTCGAGAGCAGATTCTTGATGCCGCGCAACTTCAAAGGGCACCACACAAGCCAATACTACGAGTCAGTCAGTGGTCGGCAGACAAAAGCAAAAAGCCAACCAAAAACCATTTTTCAACATTTATTTATTTAACTATTTTAATTTAATTAGCTTTACATATGGTCCGATTTGGTTTATTTGCGTCTCAACGGAATATTATTATTCTTATTCGGTCAAAGTGCCCAAATTTCAATGGAAATCCGATTTGGAGAGTGTGAAACAGCAGTATCAATTCATTGAGCAAAGTCTTCAGGCAATGGAAAACGTCCATAATATAAATTTAAAAAAAAATTTATTTTTTCACAGATCGCCAACAAAAACCGGCAAAGATATCCGTGGATAATCGCTTTGCAGCATCGTCCCTTTTATTGCACTTCAATTAGCAAAGTCACTTGCCGATTTAACAAATTGGTGGGTAATTAAAAACTCACTTTTGAATATATGTTCGTCAAATTTGTTTTTATTATTGGGGTGTTTGATAAGCTTTGTCACTGTTGATTTATCACTTTAGCAATTTCATTGGATAGCTGAGAAATTTTTCTCTATTTAATGAAAATGCTTTACATATTTTGTTGGTTCAATTACTCCGAAGTTATAGTCAAAAAAGTTGCTTTTCATACTTTAGTAAAGTATCAATGATTGATAACAAAAGCACGAATGAAGTCAGCAATAAGAGAAGCTTCAAATTTGTCCAATGATATTATACTTTATAAGAATTAAATAAGAATTAGTAAATTATTTTTAAAAGTATTTATTTAACTTTTGGTTTTCCTTTCAGCACAAACACGGCATTCCATCTGAGAAAGACCCCAAAAAGTTGGAGTACGGATTGGAGGAGTTATTCAACAATTACAACGTTGATTTGGTCATAACGGGCCATGAGCACACTTTTGAGCTGTTTCCGCCCATTGAATTGGCCGACGGAAGGCCAAAAGTTGTGCCGGACAAATTTTGGTAAGGCATCATTTGCATTGGCATTGGCTAATTAGTGCCAACATTCAAAGGATCCGTTCAGGTGGGAAGCGCAACGGAATGTGCGACACATCGATGACGACAAGCAAGAGTTGGTGGACACCCGACACGTGTTCAGAACGTTCACAGACCCCGTGGCACCCATTTATTTGATTGTCGGTCGTCCCGGCAACGCAGAAGAGATGGAGAAGCTGCATCCCGTCCCGTGGCTGCAGCGCCTCAAATAGTTGACAATAATACATTTAAAGGGCTTTTGTTCGTGATCGGGCACTCTCGGGATGCGTTGGGATTTTCTCTTCTCATTAAATATCGCCGGGTTTCCTCCCGCTCAATCACTTTTCGAATTTTGACAAAATATTTATAATTAATTATAATTCTATGCTTATTAGTTACAACCGCTTCTCCTACACATTGCTGCAATTTCCTTTTGACGTTACACACACAAAATCAACGCTGGCAATTCGTCAAGTTGACATTGCAAACGGCGATGTGCCCATGGAATTTTTCGTCGAAAAAACATTTGCCAATTATGAGCCCGAAGTGTTTTGTGCCGAGTTGGATGCCATTGAAAGGGGCGAAGAGTCGAAATATCGCATGAAATTAAGTGACTTAACATTGGCAAGAGTCCAGAAGAGGTTAAACCCTTTCACGAAAAGGAGACGACCGAAATTGATGAAACAAAGTCAGAAAAGCGATGGCACAGAGGTGAAGAAAATGATTACCTAATTGAATTTGTTAAATAATTGTTGATTAAAACTATTAAAGCGCAATGACAAAAGTGGCAGTGGCGGCTTTGAAGCAATTGATGAAGGATTGAACACAAAGGGACTGATTCGGGAATTATTATATGCAATGAATCGAGCGGAATATTATGGAGAAAAAGAAAATAAAGAAAGGCTTATGAGGATGAAGCAAAAACTTTGTAATAATAAAAGTAACAGCAAAAAAGTTGGTTTATTATACATAAATTAAATATACTTTTACGTATTTATTACTTCAATTCTAAGGACCAACAGAAAACGAAAGTGAAGTCAACTGATGCTGAAGATGATGATAAGAAGGCCCCAATCAATTCGCAAAATCGGGGAAAGGAAGTGAAACCGATCGAAAAGGCCCCGATCAAGATCAAATCGATCGAAAAATCCCCGATCAAAGTCAAATCGATCGAAAATGCCCCAATCAATTCGCAGCCCTTGGGGGAGGAAAGGAGCAGAAAGAGTTTGTCTTTTAAGCCGAGTTCTTTGAAGTCGGCCACCGACGACGAAAGCAGCTTGTCAAGTTCAAGCAGTGAAACAAAAGCCGTTGGTAGGAGGGGACGGCAAATGTAAGCGGCCAAAGGGATGAGAGGCAAACGACGCGGTCAAAGCACGCCCAAAGGGAAAATGCCAAAACGAACGAAGCAAAAGGACAGAAATGGGCAAAAATTAAAAACAATGACAAACAAAATTTAAATAGATATAGAATTATTGGTGTCATGATTGCATAATATAGTCACAACAACAACATATGTACATATTTTATGAGTGTAAGCGACCAAAAGTCGCATTTAAAAAAAGGGATCGGATTGGTCGAAAAGAAATTTAAGTTTGAATAGAGGAAAAAACAGACCAGAAGTTTCAATTCAATTTTCCACCTAAAGGTCGGACATGAACACAACGACCATTTGAAATTTCTGCACTCATTCCTGATGATGCTAGGTCGTTTGAGAGAGAGTTTTGTCTAATCAGTGCCGCTCACTAATACATAGTTTCATTACCCGTACTTTTTCGATCAGCTCCTTCACATTGCAATAATTAGACGAATTGCACACTTTGCAACCATCCACATTTCCTGACCCAATTGGATAAGCATCATTGGCACAGTTGTTGGCATTTGTTCACATTGGTCCGGAGAAGTAGCACATGCTTGGACATATTGATAGGACATAAAATCTAGAAAATAATAAAACATTTAATTTTGAAGGTTAAAAAACAAACTAAAATTGCATTTGTAAATTAGGCATCCGAACGGAGATTAATGATAAAATAAATAAAAAAACAATATATGTACATGTTCTGTATTTGTAAAATAGAGCTCCCTTCTCTAATGGGGTCAAACCCATCCATAATAGAATCCCATGGATAAAAAATTAAAGCACAATCGAATTCTCCGATCTTTGAAAATAAATAATAAGTAAATTTATATTATTTTGGCCTTATTAAAGTACAAACCAATATTTCCTTATTTTAAAGGACATTGGCGGGTGAGGCCAAACGCCCACATTGACGTTTGTAGCCAATTGACATACCTAACACCGGAAATTATGTGTAAGGGATTACGGCGGTGCCGATAAGTGCCGTCGTAGGAATTTCGTCGAAAATTTTTTGTTAACAAAATTCTATCAAAAAAAAAAAAATTAAAATCATAACTAACCAATGTCCGTCCCTATGAGAACATAATTTGTTTTTCTAAATTATTTTTTGACTTCATTTTTACTTTTAATACAATAAGATAGAATAATTTCTCTCGGGTTCGGCTTTTTAAAATTTTTTGAGGCGAGTTTGAAAGATTAAATCTTGAAATAATATAGGATTTAAATCTAAAAAATTGGAATTTTAGGAGCATTTGTTGGCCATTTTAATTAAATTTCTTATCCAAATCAGCTAAATTCTAATAAAAAAAATTCTCTGCGGCGCCTATCGGCACCGCCTGCCCTCAAATTTACCATATATCTGGAGCCTAAAACTCAAATTTAGAGGAAAATCTTGCCGCCTACTTAACAAAAATCACTTAAAATTGTCAAAATTTTCTGCAGGCGCCTATCGGCACCGGCAACTCTCTAATAACAATTTATATTCTTTGAGTCCAATGCCCAAAAAATGTTAGCAGTGCCGACCCGACCCGAAACCCGATATTTTTCTCAACACGCGGCAACCCTGATTAGCACCGCCTGACTTCCGTTTTTTAAGAAATCTCTCTAAGTTTTTCAAAATTTTCCGAAACCGCCGAACCTTCTTTCTCTCACAAACTAAATTTTTCCTTACTTTAGTCATACTCTTTCTAAAAAATTTATTAAATGTTTTATTTCTTTTTTTCTTTAGGCATTAATATTTTCAGGAAAATTTTTTTTGAAAAACCGATAAACCGAAAACCGGGGGTTGACCATAAACCGAAAAAGAAAACCAGGGGTCAGAAAACCGGCCTAACCGAAAACCGGGATCCCCGGTTTAAAACCGGCCGTGAACAACCCTAATTGGGCAGTATTAAAAATCTCAAAAGTCGGAACTTTTTTTCTTTCTTATACTTACGAGATGCTTAATCACTTAAACTAAAGCAGAAACAGCCCGAAAGAAACCGAATTACGTTGCAATATTCAAAGTATACCGTAATTCCTATATTAAAGCCCCCGGGGGCTCATTTTTCAACCCTCCTCAAAAGGGGGGGGCTTTATTTCAGGGGGAGGCTCTACCACAGGGGGGCTTTATATTTCAACCTATTTTTACAAATATGACAAAAATTGAAGATTTTTAAGTCAAAGATCCTTTAAATTTTTGTAATTTTTACATTAATTTGCCTCAATGTTGAAATTTTTTTTTAATTGATTTAAAACACAGTTTTTTTCAAAAATAAGTTCATATTTTTTTAAATTCTAATTTTTATTAATTTTTATTTGGTTTATATTTAAATTATTTGTAATTAAAAACATAATTATTGCTTTTTATTTTAGGGGGTTCTATTTTTTAACCAAGGTTGTCACAGATTCAGTCTTAAAATAGTGTCGGACATTACCGCAAATTCATATACATGTCCGTCTGTATCAGTCCATTTCTCAAAAATTTTATCTGTATCCACCCATATCGGATGATCCGTGGATAGCTGCCGTTGTTATGACCTTGGTATTCATTAGTGTCAGATTTTCAAAAAAGTACCATTTTTGATACACGGATTGTCCGTGACCAACCCCCCGCGTTTAGTAGTTTAAAATTACAGAAACCAATACTGACAAAGACTAATCCCGAATTCATAATCACTGAATACCAAAAGATCCACGCCAAGCCCGTTCTGAGTCATTATAAACTTAGGTATAAAAACCCCAGGGGGCTCTAATAAGGAAAGCACGGCATTCGAGAGTGAAGAGAATTACTAATTAATTTTTTTCCTTAAAAACAACAACATTTTGTGCTGACCTGGCACAATGTGTCCTGCGGGCATGCCACTGGGTCATTAATCTGAAAATTAAAATTGTTATTTATTACACATATTGGAAATTGTCTAAATGGCATTTTGTTTGGTAAAGTATGTTTAATTTCCAGTGCTCAAAAATACGGTAGCACACCTCACAAATTTGCGGGTTTTCGCTGCTGGGAAACGGTGTGCCATCGGCGACGGCACATTCAAATGATGGCTCTATGCCACAGCATACCTTAATTTGCGAATTCATGGTGATCAAATTAGCAATGAAATACCATTGCTTGACATTGAATTATTGTTAAGCCATTGCCTTGTCCCCCTTTCTAATAAAGACCCCACCTCCAGTTGAACCCCCCTCCCCTTTAAAATAGATCCCCTAAGTAAAGGGTAGGCGGTAAAATGAAAAAAATGATCCGCCGTATTTGAAAAACTAAGCACTTCGCTGCTCACCCGCTGTCCGGTCGGTGCTCCGCTTGCTGTACTGCTTCTACCTTTGTTATACGTTTAGGTTGTCTAACCATTCATTGTCTGCATTCTCGTGTTGTACGAGTCAGGGTTGAACAAGTTTAACCAGTACAAGTCGGGTGTTGTTACTTACAATGTAGATGCTCGTCCATTTGCACTTTTTGTTCGGCGGCATGAGCTTCTTGTCAATTTGTTAGTAATGTGGGTACTTATCAATATATGGTTGGTACGCCACAAATTTTATTTTTTTTAAACATCATAGTTTGCTTGAAAAGTCATTTATATGGTTTTCAGGGACGCTGAACACGATTATGACATCTATTTAGACCGAATTCGAACCCCGGAACCGGATTTGACCCAAGGTCGAAATCACCAAAAAATCGAAAATTCAAATTTTTACTAGGCCTAGGGGTACTTGTAGGTTATGCTACACCCCCTCGAAGATTTTTAGAAATTTCTAATTCAGGGTTTTCAAGGGTGCTGATCACGAATATGACATTGGTTTTGACATCTGATCATACATTTGACAAAATGTCTATGATTTTTTTGAAAAAATTAATGATACACCAAATGCTCTAAATTAGGGGTTTTCAAGGGTGCCAATCAAGAATATGACATTGGTTTTGATATCAAATTTTCTTCTGATCATACATTTGACAAAAATTTTGAATATAATCTGTGACTGGTACATAAAATACTCTAACTTAACATAATATATAAGGAGTACAATGGCTGTAAGGTCATTACCTATCCTCACACTCAAAAAAAATGCCACATAATTTCGAGTCTCTTCTCCCGTTATGCTCCAAAGAATTGGACGCTGCTGTATTTCTGCTAAATGCCGGCATCGTGTGAATCATCGATTAAACTTCGTCGATCCACGCACAGGAGCGCACACGCAAACCATCGAGCGGCTTTGGCGATCGGCGAAGCGCCGATACAAAGAGCAGTGCGGCACCCACCGTCAAATGTTGGATAGCTATTTCTGCGAATTTTTGTGGCGTCAAGACGTTAAGCGACGAAATGTAGATGAATTTGATGAGATTTTGCGCAATATCGTTGCTTTTATGCCCCCCGTTTGACTCATTTTATGATTAATTGAATTTTAATATTTTTAATTTTTTCAAAAAAATCATAGACATTTGTCAAATGTATGATCAGATGACATCAGATGTCAAAACCAATGTCATATGGTCTTATTGTACGGTTATGACTTATTTTAGGAGTCCGCTTTGTTATAAACTAAAATGTCGTACTCGGTATGGCGCGCCATCGTTTTGTCAACTCAGTCAAAAAGACACGTTTTGTAAACTGCACGATTTGAATTCAAATATTAGAAATCCCGTTTTTCGGGACTGGGACTCCCGAACAGCACCGGTATAAGGCACCCTATTTGCTGGTAACTTTGACTGACTTTAGTCAACGACAACGGCAGAGCCATGGGTCATGCAAAAGCTCAAAACAAATATAAAATAATAATTATCGCCGAAGGGGCAACGAGGCATTTGCCAATTTGTGCAAATATTGTAAAATTGGGGCGGCTGATAAGAGCAATGGTGGAATTATGAACAAAGTCACTGACAACGACACAAAATAATAATGCTAATAATAATGATAATAATAATAATAATAATATTGGGGTTATTCTCATTTATTACTTTGACTGTGTCGAATGAATCGGAGTTTATGCTGCTTAACCATACGCCTTTTTGGAAGAAGTTAACTTTTCTCAACTGTTCATTAATCTGACACCAAATTAATTCATTAAATTCAAAACAAAATTCCCCCCCCCCCCGGGGTACCCAATTCACTTCTGTTCGGATTAGAGTTCGGTTTTTCGAATTGAGCAGATGAATGTCCGATTAATCTGCGAACCAAAAAACTTTAAAAAAGAGTGAACACAAAGTCGAACATTTCTTACTTATTAATATATATTTCCAAATATTTGATTAGGTTTTCCGAATTACATAAATATATTGTTTATAATTCAATACAAATTTATTTTAGTTTTTATTATGGTGCATTTATTAGCACGCACTGTTTTTTTGTGCCTTCTTATTATCCCGTCCATTTTGGCATCTGACTTTAGTGACAACGATGCGCTTCAAAATTATTCGAAAATGTTGCAAAATCTTTCCTCTTGGGACGCAGGAAATTCGATGCCAAATGTTTATGAGGAAAAGAACGGCAGCAATTGGAAGGATTGGCTTTTACGTTGGCAAAGCCAAAAAGTGCCAATTTTTGATTTTATTGCTTAAAATATTTTTAAATTTTAGATAAATTCGGAGAGCGAAAAAGAAAATTCGACAGCTGGAGAAGGAAAACATAAATTTGTGAATGTTCGGATCGGTGGAGGTTCGATCAGAGGAAACATTTCTCATGAAGCTGGTCCGGAGAAGCCGGTGTTTATGTTCAAAGTGGGCATAATCGCATTTTATTGACATTATTTGCTAAAGAAAAGCAAATTAAAAATATTTAAATTAAATTAACAAATTTAGCTCCCCAGAGGTTGATTTTGTTAAAGAATTAATAGCAGCATTTATGTTAAAAATAAAACAAATAAATTTTATCTAATGATAACCTACCTGCATAAAATTATTTAATTTTACTTTATGATAGTCCCAAGGTCATACCATAAATTTAAAATTTTATTATTAAATTAAATTAACTAAATGATAGACCCCCAGGGGGTGCCAATGGCAGAGCCACCCGTGGGAAAATTACGCTTCCGACCACTGCAAGCGAAACGGCCCTGGAGCAAAATGTTGGATGCCACCAAATACGGGCCGGCATGCTTAAGTGTAATTTAGTCGTTTTAACTCTTCAAAAACTTTAACTTTCCCAAAAGAACACTACGCGAACTCGTTCACCACAGCATTACATTTCGGAGGATTGCATTTACATGAACGTGTTCACCAGCCCCAAATGCATGGTTCGAAGTTGGAATTTAGTAGTGACGCGGCCGAAATTTCGGTTTCGGTTTTCGGGTTTTTTTCGGGTTTTTTGGCTTTCGGTTTCGGTTCCGGGTTGCGAGTTTCGGGTTTCCCGAAAGTAAAAACACACCCCTAATGATGGCCCTTACTCCTAATAAACAGACCCCTAATTACTGTGTTTTTGGCCAAAATTATTTACTCAATTAATATTTGAATTTCAAGTGACAGAAAGTAAATAAGTTAATTTGATGAATTAATACTATTTATGCCAACTTTGGCACGTCATATCTCGGCACCCGGACTCATTCAGCAAAAAATAAGACCACTTTTCTTATAAACCCATGAGTGCTCTACCCACCCACCAAGTTTCGTTCCGAAGTCCCACGGACACCCGAGAACCTTCCTTTGTTAGTGGTTAGTCCTACAGACTCCAATTGAACTTTTACGGTTGGTTCGGGTCCTTTCTAGTGCATTTATTTTTATCTTTTTTTAAGAGAGGTCATTTGAAGGGCTATTAAAGAGGGATTAAAAATCGCAAAAAAGGCGCCATTAATGGCACAAAATCAAAAAGGGCAGCCAGACAGGCTGAAACTTTTAAACCATTGAAAACTGAAAAATGTTAAAAAAAAAACTATTTTGGGACAAGAAGATCGATTTTAGGGACTGTTTTTTAATTCGAAAGGTCGGTCCTTAGTGGGTGCATTTTGCCAGTTTTCAGCCAAATCGAGATAGAAATTCAAAAAAATGGCAAAAAGAGCATTTAGCCTCTTTTAACAGCCCTGGTCATTTGTTTTTACTTAATTTTTCCGTAAGAAATCACCTTAAATTTCCAAAATTTCGCGGCGGCGCCTATCGGCACCGCCGAAAAAATTTCGTACATTTTTAACCTAAAACGAAAAAAAAGTCTAGAAAATGATAGACAAATAGCGGATTTATGAAAAACTCGAGCGAAAAACCAAATTTTTTGAATAGCAATGAACTGGAAAATTTTTTAGCTTTCGGTTTCGGTTCCGGTTTTTTTGGGTTTTTTTGCTTTCGGTTTCGGGTTTCGGGTCTGACTTTCGGTTTCGGGTTTCGGTTTTCGGGTTTTTTCACTTTCGCCGCGTCACTAGAATTTAGAACGGATTATTATTCATTGGCCAAATACAACTTATACATATAATATATAATATATTCAAACAAAATTAAGGCTTAAAAAGTAAGCAAATTGGGCCGACTTTTTTGAAAGAAATTAGGCACTAATGGATTATTTAGCAAAAACCGTGTCCAGTGCTATTTTACGTCCATGGCGGTGGCTTTGTGTACGATTCGGCCACAATGTTCAACGATAGTCAAATTGTGCGCAAATACGCCTCGGATGGCATCGTTTTTTTAATCCCCGCCTATCGCTTGGGCGTTTTTGGCTTTTTCGACATGGGAAATGATCGGACGGTCAAACGAAATTTGGGAATGCACGGTGAAATTGGATTAAAATTTACCAATAATTAAATACAAAAATAGACATTATTTTCGCATTGGAATGGACACAAAAGGAAGTGCACGCATTTGGTGGTGACCCAAAACGAATCACAGGTCGGTCACAAGTCTGAAAGTCGAACGAAAGAAAAACAAAACAAAATAATTGCCATTGGTGCACATAAAGTGATGGGAAACAGTGCCGGGGCAAGCGCAGTGACTTTTCTTCTGACGAGTCCGGCACTGAAAGAGAATCACTTTCAGCAGGCAATCATCAGGTAGGTGGAGATGTTTGGAAAGAGATTATTGGTATTAAGTAAAAGCATTGAATTTTAAATAAATATAATAAACATATATATATATAATTATGTGAATGCATATTTCATTTTCAGTTCTGGGGTTCCTTCTTTCTCATATGACACGGATTTGGAGCCGAGTAAAGCATTGCTGAACCATTTTAATGTACCTAACAAATTTGGTTCAGTTTTTTAATTTGATTTTTGCCTGCCATTTTGCAGTGTTCCCGTCACAGTGCAAATGACAGTCGGCCACTTTCGGATTGGCAAAAAGTCGAATGTTTACGTCGCATTGATTCGTTGGATTTGTTGAGACAACAACAAATCAATGAAGAACAGAGCAATTTGCTTTTTGTTGGACCCGAAACGGACACGGAACTTTTGCCGGCTAAAAGCTTCACCGCGCTGCTCAAATATTGGAAGGTCCAAACCTTTTAAATCCATTAAATTATTTTAATTTTTCAAAATTGAGGCAATATTATGAAATAGGGCAATCCATCGTCTGATCTATTTCCTGGGCCCAAAAAACCCCTGTCGTTTGAAGAGCATTAATTGAGCGTTGCCTTTTGCGACAATCCTTCCCCATTCGGCTCACATATTTTCGTGGATACTTTTGTTAGGTATTGCCCATTATGAAAATGACCACCAAGTTCGAAATGCTCAATGGGCCCAATGTAAATGTTTGGCAAGAATGTGCTGACGATTGTGCAATGTTCAACTATGTTTCTCGAGAATCCTTCCAACAATGTGTGAGAAGGTACAACGGCACTTTTGCTGAGGAAAGTGAGTCGGCAAAGCGCAGCAGCAAACATTCAGCCAATTCAATTTGGCCAATAAACAACGGACTTGGTCAATAGAGTCTGCCCGATTGAGTCTGGCCGATTGAGTCTGCCTGCTGGAAAATGACGATAGATATAATGATAAAAAATTTTACTCAAGTGTTGAAAGAAAATTTTCTTCATGGACTTAGGCTAGGATAAAATGAAGAATTTTTTCTAGGCTTAGACAAGCTAAGCTTATTCGGTACATTCCTGTTATGAGATCACAGGGTACTTATCCCTTTTGAGACCGGATAATCTTAATACCTAAAAGGTCAGTTCTAGGGTAATTTAGGGCGCTGATTACGAATATGACATTCATTTTTCCCAGTTTCGAATCCCGGACCCGAACTCGAACAATCAGCGATCAAGAAAGCAGCCAGGCTTTATGATCACAGAATTCAAAATTACACGCAAAAAGGAGCATGCGAAGACGGAGCAAGTAGTGGGGCGCCCGAGTGAGCGAAGGGTTGCGAGCGCCTGGTTAATGTCGGGCCGAA